>CAAKHC010011321.1:43706-79367 GCA_901007825.1 Macroramphosus scolopax
TAAAGGTGCCTGTGATTGTGAGATAATGATTTTATTACCAGGGCAGCAGCAACTTTGGAATAAAAGCTGCTGCATTGCACTCGGCTAATGGGCCACGATCAAAACATTGTGTCATAATAGTGGTTTAATTTAATACTCTAAAGCAGTGGTCTTCAACCGGGGGTCCGCGACCCCTAGGGGGTCCGCGGAGGTACTGCTGGGGGTCCGCCAACTTAAAAATAAAATAAAGGCAATTTTAACCAAAATAATATGTGAGTTTAATTTTTTTTAATTATTATTATTTGATTGAGATGATTAAGAACATGTCATTAACATGCAATAATAATAATATACTTTTGACGAAATCTATTTAGTCTACAATCATGAATGATGATGCAATCTAACGTGACTAACATCAACTTTGGCTCGGAAAAAACGAACTAGCGAGCTATCGTAGGCTAGTTGCTGTTGTTGGCTAAAGACACTGACGGTCGTTTTCAGAAAAGAAGAGAAATTGTTGCGAAATTGACTTAAAAGTAGGCTATTTCATATTTAACGCTTGTTAGACCTGATGGATAAATTTGTGACAAGAACGAAGCCTCAAGCTCGAGATTCTACCTGTGAAGAGGCCACAGATGCTGGGGGTACGGCTGCCTCCCAGACCCCAGTGCATTATGGTTTTATCAACCATAAACACATATAGGCTAATAACCCAGTCAGAAATTGGTTAATACAGTGAAATAAGCTGAATAAAATACATTTAAAAGTTATTATAAGTCAGGCTTATATTTAAAAAAAAAGGGGGGGGGGATTTCAAGTGGGGGTCCCTGCTCTGTTTTTCTCTCATCCAAGGGGTCCCTGGGCTAAAAAGGTTGAAGACCCCTGCTCTAAAGATTTAGACAATCATAATACTACAGCTCTGGCCCTCTTTTAGGATCCTGCTACTGAATTCATCAAAAATGTAACCAGAGCTCTTATTGGCAAACAAGATTCAACAACAATTTCATCTGATTAAGTGGTAGAACTCATTTCTTACAAATATAATACACTTATTTCAATTAATCAGACATTCATCTTCTATTGTAACTAACACATTTACATATGTATGAAAGCACACAGTTCTGTTTGCTAGGTTATCAACATGATACTAGTATTCATCAATATTGTGATTATAGATCAGCGTAGTTGTGTGAACAGAAATCCCTGTTTTTATTAACGCAAAGAGGACACAAAAATAATTTTTGTTCCTCCAGTGAACTCTCATCTTCCTCTTACAAATGATCATCACACAGATCAGCTGAATTTGATTGAGCATTGAGGCATCTATGTGGATACCTCCTCTTCTACCTCCTCTTCTTCAATAAAGATTTTATCTTTAGCAAAGCACAACAAGATATTACGCAACATAAAATCAGTGCACGGTACAGTTGGTTCTATGGTCGGCCTGAAGGTAGATCGTCTAGACTGGAACAAATCTGCTGAAATACAGCCGCTCAGACGCTCGCAGTTCTTACTATATCAAATAAAAGTTGTCTCTCACTGATAACATTACATCAGAACCCTGTCATATTGCATCCAACGAGACAGTGTGCCATCAAACGGAAGACTGTGAGTCCAACAGGCAAGACTTGAAGACAATATGAAACTCTTGTTCCTCGAACTGTTAAATCAGATTTTGGATGTGAAATGGGCTTCTGTGTACGTTTGTAGAGCAGCACGGAGAATGAAAGTGAGCAATGAACCCGATCGCAGTGTAGCTTATTATTCATAATGTCTGATGCGATATGGGCTTGCCAACTCATGCAGTATAACATGGCTGGTATAGTACAACAGCTGTTTGAGAGCGATGTTGTATCATTATACAGCATTAGTTTTGAGTGTAACCAATAACACGGTCTCATTTATACGTCTCATTGATTCACTTAGCCCAACACATTGACAATGGGCCAGTCTGTGTTTATAATGGCGTTGAAGTGGACCCAAAACCCACATACAGGATAATCAGTAAATCATTAAGTTAAAACCTTTTAACTGATGGATTTGGTTCAGATTTTAGCAACAACACCTGTTGACATTATGCAGGGGTTTGCATATAGAAAGGGAGATGGCTTTTAAATGACACCTCTTCTGTGTAACTATTAACCCTTAGAAGATTGAATCATGGCGGCCTATAGCATGCAGGTCCCTCATAAAATGATGAGCAGCGCAGCATAATCTCTATCGCTCGTATGTTCTATACATTACAACAGAATTCTGTATCAATCATCAATAACACTCCAGCATCTGCAATTTCAAAGAAGCTGTGCATTAATTAAGTGTGAGCATCGTCTGTAATGCTTTCTGACTGAATACATACGCACCACAGCTGCTGTTCTTTGTCGAGGGACAAACAGCCACAGGGATCCATCTGTACAATCATAGGCTCATTCTGGTTATGAACTTAGTTCAAACGTGTTTACCAGCCAACAATACTCCTTCTGAGTCAGTGTTGTGTAATTGGTTGTATTCTACATTTGTGTCATTTCAGATGAGCATTGACAAACTTCAGTCTTTGGGTAAAGTCAGTATTCAGACGATTGTTCTCAGCTGTGTTCAACAAGTTTTACAAACACTATAAACCTCTATTGACATATATGAGACTTAAAATCTGGTAGTTTGGGGATGCTGGGACGAAACCAATGAAGCAGTCGATTAAAAAGGTGTAACTTTTTTATCATATGGAAATGTGCCAACTCTTCTCTTTGGGTTCTCTCCGTTTTACCTTTTTCAAACTATACCAGTTGTTGACAGTTCACTTATATGTTCCTCTCCTAGCAGTTTTGCAGTATTGAGCTACATATGTGCAATATATCTTTACTCAAAAGTTGCCGAGCAAAGCTACAACTTTGTAATTCAGACATCTGAATGATAATATAGCAGTTAACCCTCAAGGCTGATGGTATTTTGTACATGTATTTTGAAAAGTGCACTTTTATCAAATGTTACCATGTAAAAGAATAGTACCAGGTTACAGTTTGACACACAGGAAGTTTTAAAATCATCAACTGTAGTCTTTCTAACCTTGATGAAGCAAATAATGAACTTCAGTTACTTTTCTACACCTTCACAAGTCACTAAAGTTGAAAATGTAGAAATTAGATACCCACTGGCCACTTCATTAGGTACACTTGTAAAATCTAATGTGATCCAACACAACAGCTCTGCCATAAATGCTGCCTTGCAAAAGATAATGTTTGGTCTTGATGGACACTGTCTGAGAGATATTGATTTAACGACATGTTTAGTATTGAGGTGTTAGTTGGCAGTGGTGCCTGGGCTGCACGGTTAAACACATTAGCAACTCCATTTACATACATGAAGGTGCTTTTGACCCCAATACACCATCCATTAAGACGTCACTGAAGTAGATTTATAACCTTTCAGAGGGTCACCGAAAACTGTAAATTATAAGCTTTGTAGGAGAATTCATGGAAGGGCTGTTGAACTGTATATCATAGCAGAGCTGTATCTCAAAGGATCTGCACTTTAAACCTGCATTGTAAACTTTGTGGGTGAAAAGTGTGTGTGTTCATGAGAGACCATTAGGGTCAGAGTTACCCAACTGTCGATTCAGAGGGTTAGGGTGAGGAAGAGGGTTGGATGAGAATGACAAGACGCATCCTTGCAAGGTGTCTTAAACATTTAGGAGAGACGGGACGGTTACCTGGCGCTCAGACTACCTGGGACGCCTTCAAACGTTACCAGCCCTACACACTGGTGGAGGTCCCCCCGCTGCTGGATCCAAAATTTGACTTATGAGGGCTTCCTCTGTGGGAGGCAGGCGCTCCCAGCTAGGGAATCTAACATTACACAAACATAACTTTCGCTTACCCAACAATTCCTTCTGAGTAGTTCCTGACTTTCCATGGCGTGCCTGTGTAACCATCGTAGCATTCCGTGTTGGGGCCGGTGCCACTGTTCAAGAGGCTGGAATTGAATCCGAAAGTGCTAGCTTTGTTGTCCCTTTTCCTTTTGTTGGGGTGTCCGTCCGTTAGCCCCCTCCACAGCAAAGCGACCCCGCTGCCCTGCTGCTGCCCCCCTCCTCCGACACCGCCCCTGCCAGCGGCTCGGTTGTTGTGGTTGCTATTGGTTTCCAGTGGTATAAAGTCCCGCTGCTCCATTATTCCTCCGTCCCCCATTGAGGTCGACGTCCCGTGAGTCCTGGCTTCACCGCTGCCGGTGTTTGAGTCAAGTGCTCCGTGTCTGCTGGTGAGGACGGCTCCCGACGCCCCGTTGACGGTCGCTTTCAGACTCGACGTGCTTGGAGATCCTGTCGTGAAGCTGCTATTTACTTGCAAGTACCCGAGCCCTTGTGTCGTCTCCCAAATCTGCATCCACAGGTTGTTAGCTGGTCCGCGTTGTTCTGGTTGAAACCAGGCCGTTCTCGGATCCATCAAACGAGAGTAGGCAAATCGCCCCCCCACCCCACCACCGAGCAATGCTCAGCTCGTGTGCAGCTAGCCAGGTCGCTAGCTAACGTTAGCTAGCCTGCTATAGCCTCGTTATAGCTGTCGTTAGCTGAGGTCCTCCGCTGCCCGTTACTTGTCGAATCTGGTAAAAACACGTTCCTAAGAAGTGACGGTACACAACTATCAACCAAAATTATACACCGGATAAAAGACAATACTGTAGGTCAAGTGTAACAATTGCAGCTTAAGCAAAAGTTGCGGTAAGGGACAGGAGAAACGCGCAGCTGCTGGCTGTCGAAGAGCCTCTCTGACCCTTTCCTCCTGATCGTAGGTCCCTCAATGGCGGAGTGTAGGACGCTGCTACGCATGCGCGAGTCAAAGGGGAGGAGATACAGTTGTTACGTAACAGACAACTTGGTTTTGTTATGTAACTACATCTGATTTATGATTTTCTCCTGAATTTGAAATTGTGTAAACAGCCATGACCACAAACCCGAAAAATCTTCCTTTAGGCTACTCAAAAAGACAAAGAATTGTTTCATTGTAATGATTTGTTCAAGTTTATAATCCATTGTATCTCACAGAATCCCAGGAATTTCTAATTTATTTTTTAGTTAAACGAACCTTATAATAATTTACTAGATTGTGTTACTGTCAGAGATAACGAGGGGTAGTTCAAATATCAAGGTCCAATATTTACAACTAGAGATGGGCGGTGGAAATTTACAACTATTTCACACCTCGTGGTATTATTTTACAAAAACAAATTTAATGGCAATGTGAAAATATTACCATAAACATTGTTTAAGTTGAAGTCAAATCCGCAATCATGGGAGCCGTGCCAACACAAATTTTGATCCAAAAAGAGACAATACATCCTGACCATCAGGAAATACTAAACTTGCCAATATATCTGGCTAAAAGATAACAATATTCATAGTTTCTTTACGACTTTACAGCCTTAGTGTTGTGCACCAGTTAGTAGTTTATACAAGTAAGAAAAGAAATCAGTCTGGTTCTCGTGGTCTAAAACACGACTGCATCATTATTGGGGGGATATTTTTTAGCCGAGACACAGGTTTGCAGTTTCAGACTGTTCGTGCAATATCCAATTTTACTGATATTACTTCAAAGCAGCAGTAAATCCAATTCAGAGAATTTCGCCTGACTGATAAAAGCGGATGATTTGACTGATGAACTGTGGGTCAGGTGCAATATAGACAACGATGTCTTGGAGAAACGGTTTGTTTGTTTGCAGCAGCTATTTTTTTATGGCCCGAGTTATTTTACTGACACTCATTCTCATTTATAATGTTGCAAGAGCAGATTTAGTAGATCAGTTGGCTGCTTTGGCACCTCGCAGACAGAACTCGGCGCAAAAGTAGAGCCTCATAAATTGTGCAATTAATGCCATGAAAACAATTGGGAGAAGGACCGAGAGAAAATAGTGAATGTGCTTTGTCAGGGCAAAAAGTGTTTTTTATTTTAATCCATTTCAGTCTTACAACACACTTGGCAGTACGTTTACCAAACCATTTCTCTTAGGGCAAGCAAATTTGCTTATGAAAATAAAAGTTCAATTAAACAGTATTCATATGCACAACACAAGATCTCTTCTTTTGCATGAAGTAGTTGATATGGTCTGTAAAGGTTGAAGAGCTCTGCCTCGTAATTGTGGAAATATGTAGAAAGTCTAGGAGGAGTATTCCTGTCAAAATGTGATGTCAGCTCCTCACAATTCTATTAAAATGTAGGAACATGGAAATATACAAATTCATTTCTAGCAACCACTTTGGACTGAACGATGAATAGCGACCATAGACTGTATAAAACTAAGTAAACATAGCTAACATGACATCACTCATTGGTATGGTGACTGCTATTTTGACATCGCCGTCAGGATGTTTAACAACCAGGTGACCATATTTCAATGAGAGGGTGGAGCACCTTTAACCTGATTCAGCCCGCCGCAAATGAGACCTTTATTAACAAAATAAACAACGAGACGTATTGAAGAAGACTTGACACTAGCAATTGACAGCGTAAACCAAGTTGGAAAAGAAGTAGGGTCGTTTTTCAGACTTCTACACCATCAGACTTCTATTTGCAACCAGTGGCGTCGCCCCCTGCTGGCCAGTAGAAAGAGTGCAGGTTTAAGGCACTTCCACATTGGCTTCACTTTTCAGATCAATAACTATGATGAAGGGGCCTGTACTATAAAGAAACTTAATCATATTCAGGATATCTTCAAATGCGCTCAACTGCACATAAGAGTGTGACGATGGTGGTTATCACCTCATTAAGTCGACAGGTTTTCCCAGTCTAGTCATGAGCACGCTCAACAGTAGATGTGACTATAAGCACAATCCAGTACTTCATTACATGAACGGGATGCGTACAAGTTATCAGCTTCTTTCAGCTGCAACCCTAGCAGTGTTAAAGAGTCCATAGAGTAGGTTAAAAATACATACCAGTAAATACGTTTACTTATACCTTATAAGGTCAACAAGCTCCAGGCTTTAGTTTTTTAAATCGCTCTGCATTGGGCTTCCATTGCTGTCACTAAATTGCACCTACATGTTGAAATTTCCCAAGTGAATTGATGTTCAGTACGATATGCTTTTATACGTTCTCTTATCTTGAGCATAACCGGCTCCGGAGCAGGGTCGGTCTGCAGCACAAGTTGCCATGGCAATGTACCCCGCTGAAAAGTGAACCACCTTTTTGTGAGAAGTTAAACCTGAGGTTACCTTCTGCCAGCCAGCATATTCTGCTTCTTACAGCTCCCAATTCTTCTATAAAGTCCCTGATGTCAACTGAGGATTACAAAAAAAAACGGTACTGCAACATGCAGTAACTAAAACCTAGATTCTTTCTTCACAGCATCCATATCACCAGGCCAAATCCTTATTTAGAGAATATAAACATTGAAGCAAAGCAATAAAAAAAAAAGGGTTTACTACCAACATAATAAATAGTTCATGGTTTCCCAACCATGTTCAGTCCCGTACCACAAGAAAACTGGATCGGTCCTCATTTTTTCACCACCTTCTCCAGATAACCGATGAATCTTCTCAAGTTCACTTTGATGTTGTCCAGCACACACAGCTGCTGAGGGTTGTACTTGCCTCTTCCTTCTTTCCGAATCTAGTACAAAAATGAAAATGTGGAATTAAAATCAAAATGTCGTGGCGTACAGTTCGGCGTACAAGTAACATGGCTGTGTTTGTATGTATCAGGGATAACTTTATTAATAAAGTCATCTGTCACTGCAAAGACCATTCTATTCATTTTGTCTGCTTACCATCATCATCACCATCTTTTGGACTAATTTGGGAATCATTGGGTAACATTGTTTAGAGACCAAAGGAGGAAAGAGTTGAGTGTAATTGAAATTCTTTCTGCCACTGAAAGTTGTGCTTGGTTTTGGGTACAATTACCAGACAGGTTTCCAACAGAGGAAAGTGGGCTCAGATTATTTTTCTACCATTTGGAACCTTCAAGCTAACGTGTGGACTCACATTTAGGAGCCGCCTTTCTGAAATTGGTCGCACAAGTGAGCTGTCGTTAGTAAAAATCTGGTTAAACCAGCGGCAGCTTGATAACCAGATACAACCACATTGAATTGCAGAAGTTTAACAAAAAAATAAAAACTACAGCTCCATCACTTGGTATAATACATGAACACAAATCAAGGTCATCTTTCTTTTGACACCGAAGACATTTTTTCAGACAGATATTTCTCTCGCTTTAAGCCCCCGCAACTGGAAAGATAACAAGTAAGAATGTCGGCATCTTCTAGTTTATTTCTTACTAAATATAATGAGACCGTTGTGAGAAGTATTGTGGAGGAAAAGCTCGACTTCTTCCGGACAAAAGGAAGAGAAAGAAAACAAGATTCAGAAGAGGAGTAAATCTCAGGTACCTTGGCCTTGAAGACAGGTTGAAGTGACTTCAAAGCAGGTAGTAACTGGATGTTTTTGGCTGCTGTCTCCGCCTCAGCTCCATCCGCAAAAACATCAAGCAAGGCGTCAAGAGCTTCCCCGCTCACAACCAGGTCGGCATCACTCGTGGCAACGTGGAGTAAGGCGTTTCCAATCATCTGTGGGGGCAAAGATTCTTAAAGGCAGAACAAGATTTTTCCAAAAGAAGAAAAAAACAGAAAAATATGGTACCTGAAGGGTTTCAGCAGTGTCCTTCTCCTTGGCTAATGTGCTGCCAGTGATGCCCAGAATGGCGACAGCGTTGACCCTCACACTGATAACGTCACAGCGGGTGGCTGCTTCACTCAGTCTCATCAGCTGCTGCAGGGTAATGCACTGACAAAAACAAAATCAATCACTCACAGCTGCCAAAGTAAACACCAGCAACAGAGGGGCAAGGTGTGTTTGACACTGAACAAAAAGTGAGGCAAACTGGTTTGAAAGATGCAGGAGAGCGTGAAGGAACAAGAAACATGCAGGGGTCTTAAAGTCTGTCGGTGCAGGAAGATCAATCATCGTCTGATTTTCATTTCATTGTTTGATCACTGTGTCTGTACCTGGGGGATGTTTTGAGAGGCAGTCATCTGTAGAAGAGCCCGCATGGCACTGATGACGGCCTCAAGGAACTCCTCATCTTTGGGTATCTCTGAACAGAAAAGGGGTTATTTAGCACATGAATTAAATGCTGCAACGTCATACATCTACTTGATTTGTATGTTTTGTTAAAGGAGCAGTGTTGAGTATTCAGAGCGATCTCTTGACAGAAATGGAAAGCATAGAAAGGTCGAATGTGAATTTTGTGCAGTGCTACAATGCTTTAACATAAAGGTGAGACCTGCTGCTCCAAAGACCAGCGTGGACAGGTGCTGTGATGCTGCCTGCAGGGCGGACGCTCCTCCCAAGGACTCAGCGTCCATGGCAGAAAGGATGCTATGGAGGCAAGTCAGTGCCCGGGACTGTATCCGCTGCATCCTGCAAGAAAGAAGGAAAGATGGCTACTATCACTCAACTGCAGGGGCACCTGGTCGGCCATCTGCTCGCCGAGGAGTCGCAGCTAAAGGAGAATTACCTTGAGAGAACGTGCACAGGTGTATGCACTGTAGAGGTTTGTAGTTAATATCAATACAAAGCTAAATTTCAGCAGCGAGAAAAATGATATAATTTGATTATTCGAAATCATAAGGAAGGAAATTAAAACGGGATCAGAGAGGGAGATTGCAGCAGCGGCGCAGAAGCGAGAAAAAGAAATCCACACTGCCAAAACAATCTGATGAGACAGTGAAGTTCAAGAGGAGCTTAAAGTGAGAGGAGGATTACTTTTTTATCAGGCTTCTCCAGTAGGGAGTCTGATGGCACAGATCCACGGCTTCCTGTCTGGGGAACTGAGTCTTTTTCAGCACCTGGAATCAAGAGAGCGAAGATGTTACAATCATCTTCATGTTATTGCGTGCGGTTGCAATGATCTCACATTTGTGGAGGTGAACTCCATCAATGTCACAGATTTGTCGCCGGTGGGGATGTGTGAGAGTGAAGAGGATGTAAAGACATTTGCCTTTTCTGGGATGCTGTAGTTGATTAAGGCCCCGTGAACCTCGGCTGACAAACACAGCGGAGACATAAGATTGGAGACTCCATCGCAAATGCCATCAGCTCCCATTTCACTTTCGTCGCCGCTTGACGCCTCCTCCCACTCGTCGTCAGATGGGTCTTAACAGGTGCAAACACACATAGGATTGATCAGGGCAGGTCAAACTCTACCAACACAGAAGGCACCCAAATAAAGTCTCTTCCCATTTGTCTCGCTATTGTATCTTTTTCGAAAACAAACACATATTGGGTGGACGTGTCAGAGGAAATAATGTTGATGGAGAAAGAGCCCAGGGTCAGCGCTGCTGTCCATGCCCGGTACACTCACCGTCAGAGCAGCACATGTTGACGATGATCTCCAGGGACGTTTGCTGGGCTGTCAGCAAGGCCACTGCCTCCCTCAGCTCCTCCTTGCCCCTCTGGACAAAAAAACAAGAAGCCATGTGAGTCAACATCTTACCAAAACGATGACTCTTATCACCCAGTCGAAGTTCAGCTGCCCACAGACAAGACACTGATGGACTGTAATAATCCGACTGATGACCTCATTCTAGAGACGATATTTCGATTGAGGCCTCCACATAAGTTGGTTATAGAATTCATATTCCTGTTTATATGCTAAAGAGCAGCATCGGACTAATGACTGAAGAAACACACCAACATTTTTTGTCTCTATGTCAGAGTTTCCCTGAGTCGACCTGAAACTGTTCAACAATAATGCCTCAGACAGATATCTTTCATCCCAACACTCGCTGGAAGCGAGAGCAGCATCGTCAAGGAGCTTCAGCGCCGTGGGTGCAGCAAGATACTGGAGACTCCAACAGGACTTCACAATGGGATTAGATAATTCATTTGATTATTGCTTACTATTACCTTACTCGTGTGATCAGACAGGCTGGGTCTTATTGAGAGTATGATCTTAATCAGGTAAATACCAGAAGAGTCCATGTAAGCTCTGGACATGTCAAGGTTCAGGGTGTCGTTTGTAAGTAGCTCATCTTATTCAGTCTGTGGATCACAACTCTGTGTGCTGGGCAGAGAAATTCTTTCCATCTCTGTACAGTTATATTGCTCCGCCGGAGAAAGAAAAGCCCGGATTAAAATAACCCCATTGTATAACCCACAGCATTACAGGAGGTTTCGGAACGTCACCATGAATGTCGACTGGAATCTTGGGGGCGCTCGCTGTGACGGAGCTGAGAGGGACAGCTCTGTTTTCGCCGAGGTCAGGTCTGGGTCTGTAAGTGTGGAGGGAGCCAGGGGCCGGCCCCTGGTTGAACCTGGCTGAGCCCAGCTATTCTGTCCCACCGCCCCACCCCGCCTGAACCCAACAGTTTGTCTGCTCTGTCAGTCCGACTGCCATCGCAGCATGACTCATGCGCCTTTTCATTTGGCCTTAACATGCACGTCCAAGACACTCACTTCATACATCACTTCAGATACACAGCCTGCCACAAGTGTCAGGATTTCCCCATTATATCTGTATGTGAAGGATTCCAAGAATAAAACATTCCTTTGTGTCATCTACAACCTGGTTATTTACCAGCTGTAAAGCCTCATAAAGCATCCTCTGCAGCTCAGACAGCATTAAAGAGCTCCTGACAGCCGTCGCTGAGCGTGCTTCAACAAACGTCTTCCACACCTTACTTCTATCCGATTAGTAGGGGTGAAGCGAGGGATACCACTTACAGGCAAGAGGTCAGAGAAATCGTTATCCACAGCTTTTCCGTTCCTCTTGTGTTTGGGTGCTTCCTCCTCCTCGTCCATCTCCTCCACAGCGGGCTCTGCTGGAGGCCGGTCTTCCATTTCGTTCACTACTGTCGCATCACTGTGGCGCGCCTCTTCTGCTTGTCTGAGTTCAGGGATCAATGTACCTGCGTCCAGGTCCAGGCACTGGGACAAGGTGGCCAGCACAGCATTGAGGGTCTGGGCCTGGCGGGCAACAGGAAGACTGGACTTCAAGTTCCACAGTGTCCCTGTGTGGCGCAGCAGGCAGAGGTGAAGCTTCAGGACGGGTTTCAGGGATTTCAGTTTCGTACAATTCAGAAAAAAGAAAAGGAGGCATGACAAGTAAGCAAATGTACCTGCAGCCAACGTCCTGAGGAGTGTGTGCGCCATGCTCGGCTGGGATGACAGAAGCACGTTCTCCAGGGCTCCGAGCACGGCCGTGTTCACGCTACATAGCAGCTCTGGGTTGTCCTCAGTCACAGTGTGCAGACAGTGAGCTGATGGAGCACAGGAAGGAAGAGTGTTAAAATCTGCCTTCTCAAACTTAAAAAAAACTTTTATCTTATTGCCCTACCGGAAGAACAAGTATTCACTATGACAGGACACACACGTAATGCCATGATACTTTACGGGAAGAGGAGCGTCTTGTCTGGCTGGACATGTTTTAATCATAGTGATTATTTGTGTTACATACTACTGTGTGGTGCTGTAGCCAACACCAACCGGTTTGGTGCAGGTGTATTTGTGTAGCACCTTATATGAACCTTGTACATACGGCGCAGCAGTCGTAGATGTACTGATTTGATACACATTCGTGGGTCTGGCAGGGGGTTTTATTTTGAAAATCAACCAGATGCAATGCCATTTCTTTCTCTGATTTCCTGCGCCGCTGGATCTGCTCCGTATTGTCAAAAATAGACTGCGTGGGTATTTTTAGCGGAGCACAGTGGAGGGATGCTGCTGGTCAAATCAAAATAAATGTCCAGAGCGGGGCGTTATCATGGCATGGCACAAGGACGCCATGGGTGTGTCATGTCTGCAATCAGCCTCAAACATTACAGAGCTGGGAGCGGTATATCGTCATCATACCCATAAAAATGTTCCCACATCACACATATCATGTGCGAATCCTTAATGATGCATCACTTGGACCTACCAGCTGATATGGCCAGCTCCACGTTGTGAGGATGTCTCTCCAGACACTGGACGACCACGTCGAGAAGACAAGATTTGTTGAAGACCGACAGCGCCTGGTTGCTGCTCTCACTGCCGGGACCACACAGAAATACATAATGCATCAATAACCAGAGTCTTTTTTTTTTGTAACAGTAGTTGGTAATACAGGGCAGATCACAGGAGAGAACCTGTGCGTGACTGCGGAGCAGGGCCATCAGGCGTGCCCAGTAAAGCATCCCCTTGAAAACACATTGCTGTCAACCGGGCTTACCACAGATTCCACAGCAAATTCACAGCTTCATTAACTACATGCTCCACTGCATTCTTCTGGTCTTTCACCTGCACCGCCGCGCCGTCAAAGCCAGCACAGCACTGGAAGGAGAAACAACAGTGTTGCGAGATCAGAAACCACACGTGAAACAGCTATTAACATTCCCATGAAGACATTCAAACTGTGGCAGAAATGATCTGCAGAAATGTTCTGCAGCAAGTAGTGAAGACAGTTCAACAGGTAAACTTCGATACATGGCGATCAACTTCCATCCTGTCTGTCTACACTCGCATGCACACCTGCGTTCTAAGCGGTTCTCTAAAGACTAGCAAGATGAAGGTAAGAGTTTCTCAAGGACAACAGCACAAGAGCTCGAGCTGTTTGCTGAGGTTACAGCTGCTGATGAGGAGGAACTGAACTGATGGGGTGAGCTAAAAGCAGTGAGGATTCTCACCTCCCTAAGCAGTGCTGTCAGCGGAGTCATGACGTCGTGCTTCACCATGTCCTCACAAACCTCCTGACCTCCACATGCACTCAGATTCCTGTTGGGATGAGAGGGAGATATGCACATTCAGTCTGAGGTGATCCATAAGATACGCACAACGCAACAATACTCAGTTTACTGCTGTAAAGGAACCGGGAAATATTCATATTTTAGAAGCTGGAATCAAAGAATTTCTTGTTAAAAAGGAACCTCAGCAACGAATCGTGGAAGCTGTAATTTGCAGGATTATGCAAACCTAGTGGAGGGGTGCAGCATGGGACAAGAAAGATCCGGATCAAGAGGCAGATCAAGATCCTTATGAAGTTTATTTAAGAGTGAGCCATTTGCTATGGTCTGTGCTCTCTGAGTGCCCTTCTAGTTTTTTTATTATTAGTGTGTGTGTGTGGGGGGTATTTAAGTCATTAAAAAAATGTACGGTGCAAATCAATATTCATTTTCATCTGGAGCCCCCTGACAGATGTTACAAAGTCATACACACAAACATACAAAGCAGCTGCACAGACATAAGCAGCGTGCACAGAATATAAAATACATGAATCTATCAGACACAATAAAACATTGATGCAGACACATCAGGGTGTAACAGGACATACAGCTTGTATTTACTCTTTTCTTCATACAGCCAAAAACGTTTATTAAAGGATGGCGCCCCCTGTAGATCTAACATGAGAAGTACGTCTGTATCCCACAGACATGATACTCTTTTCTCTACTCACAGTACACAATGGCTGTAATCTATTTGTACTAATCTCTAAAACTCTAAAAATAATTGGCTCTACATCTTGATGGAACTTAAGGTAAATGTTTCGGTGTAATTTTCTTCCAATGTGTTTCCAGGCTTTTACTTCAAAATGATGTATTCTTACTGGTATATGTTCTTGTAACATTTCACCTCCTACATACTTTTCTCATCACACAAAAACTAAGCACTATATTCAGTTTTGCAGGTTGTAGGATTTAATATGGTGGATGCTTGTGCATCGCTTTATGCAGCATCATAGGAGCTCCACCTGTGCATTTTCTGGCTGGACAAGTAAACATGTCCCGCTATGGAAGCCTGCATGTAAACATGCATCTCTTGAGTAAAGACTAAAGTGTCTGCAGAGGGCTATTCAATGACCTCTTGCTCCTGCCAAGCGTCACTCAAGGTTCCTGAATTTAGAGCCACTGTGCTTTACCTCATAGGTAAAAAAAAAAAGTGTTGGGAATATCTGTAAAACATTTTGGCCGAGATATAGGTGTCATTAACATAAGGAGTTGTAGGTGGGACATAAAGGCTTAAATGGTGTAAGTCCAGTCTTGTAGGAGATGGAGCCCTAGGTCTGATTGTAAGATCTAGTTCTGCTGGTGTGGCCCCCCCTCCTCCTCCTCCACCACCACCACCACCACCACTGTGCTCCTGACTCACCTGAGAGCTCCAGTGGCAGTCTCCCTGACGGCCAGGCTGCTGTCCAGCAGCATAGGACCCAGCCGCCTCACTGCATCCCTTTGGAGGAAGCCCGGGATGGTCTGGCTCTGCTGCACCAGCCGAGATATGCCGGCACATGCAAACTCTCGCACGTCTGCACTGGGACTCTCCAACTACAGGAGGAACAGGATGACACGGATTCATGATACACAGACCTGTTTCTAACTTCCTGCAGGAATTCTATTACTCAAAGTATACAATGTCACATTTGCTATTATGGAGGTTGAACTTAGAACTACAAAATGGTAAGTGACAGTCAGCAAGTTGTCCTAGAAGTCAGTTAATCTGATTGTCGATTACTTTTAATGACAGATACGAAAAAACGTAATCGATGCAACTACACTATTCATAGCAAATAAGTATACACGATTTTGGTGTCAATGTTTTTTTCGTTGGTCAAACAGGACGAGACTGTGTTCCTACTTTCTCCAACAGCTCCGCGGCTGGACATTCGTCGTCGTGTTCTTCCTCCTCCTCGGCTGCTTCCTTCACGGCGTTCACTGGCAACCCGACGTCATTAAACTGCGGACGTTTAAATTTAGTGGTTTTACTTTTCCCCATTTTAATCTGTTAAAGTGCGAGTTGTTTTTCCTCGTCGCCACTCGGGTTCAGCAGTCCAACCTCAAACAGAAGTCTAGCAGGAGGCCATGTGGACAGATCGTTCCCCGCCGTAAAGTGAATGTTGCTTACGGAAAGCAGAAATAGTGTCGCAAAACCCGGACGAAAGCAAATTCTCCACAGCACCAGACGAAGCACAGACAGAAGAATAATAAGATGGACATAACACGTTTGAAACCTAAAGTATTTATTAGGTAAATACATTTTAAAAATATAAACATTTAGATAAAATACATGCCCAACATCAGAAACACATGATGAAAACAGAGAGTGTGAGTAGATCAGCAGCTTCAGTGGTGACATCAAGGCAGCGACACTGTTGAAAAGGCTTGATCACTCCATTTCTTCTTTCTTCCAATTTCATTTCCTCTTTCATCCTCACAGACCAGCCGAGGACACTGAGTGATCAATCAGTGGATCCAAACACGGAACAGATACATCTTCTGACCCACTGCCACACAAACTTAGGGCTACTGGATGTTCGGTCGAGGTTTGAGAATAAGCTTCCCCGTCTGATAAAAAAAAAGACACACATAGGACAAGTGCTGACAATTTTACACAAATTGAAATGACTTGAAAAGGTCAGAACATGAAAAATTTTGTTGAACTCACGTCATCACAGGACATATTATATTCTGCTAAAACCGTCCGACAGCGAGCAGCGATACTGAACGGGCAAAGGTCAAAGAACATAAATCAGTATATAACAGAAGCATTGATGCTGTAAATTGATGCATAGAGGGGAGAACATGAGAAGCGGCTCAGTGGAGGCGTGGATATACAGTACTATTGAAAACAATTAATGCCATTCATTTAAATACATGCAGATACTATTTCTTTCTGGAGTATTATGCACAAAAAAAACACAATATATGCTACTTCATATGAACTAAAAATGAGAAAAGGATACATAGATGGTGCTACAACTCGTTTGTGTATTCCAGCAAAGAACAGGGCGATGAGAGTGATGCAGCTGATAGTGAAGAAGGGATGATTCCATAGTGATGAAAAGAAGGAGACCTGCAGAACAAGAAAAACAAAGCACCAGAAACTATCCTCATTATGATGTAAATGTCAAAGATCCCTTTCACTTTATAGGGAGGCACAAAAATCAAAGTTTAACATAGCAGAACATTTCATATAAGAATTGGGTAGATAGTAGACGTGGTGGGGATGAAAGTTTAATTGAACTTAAGGCTTTTATGTTAAGTTACATTTATGCGAGTTGTTTGGGCTGTGTCCGTATTTGAGGGAGATTAACTGTATTAGCACAAATCACCTCAAATCTGTCTAAGCTGTTCACACAACCAGCTCTTTGGCCTTGCAGGTAGTTTGCAGATCTAGTACGTTGAGCCAGGTTTGACATTTTAGCAAGTTTAGTGTTGGTGACAGGAAACACTATAACCATAGATCGTACTACATTCATTAGGAGCATAACGGTCATACATGTTCTGTTCAGGGTGTAGTTTCCCTCTATGACACGGTTTACACAACATTACATACTTGCTAATGAATGCATACCTTCTGTGTGTCGGGGTCAATCAACCAGTTCCAAGCCCCAGTAGCCGTACAAACAGACACCACTATCAAAATCACTGAAACAAGACAAGGAAATGAGAATTAGGCCCAGTGCAACAACATGACAGGTACACTTCTGCTACTACTACAGTTAGTGAATGATGCTTGATTCTCCTGTTTGGTATTCATCTACAATTGATGCTATGTTGAAATTCAATTAACAGAAATGCATAGTGTTTATCAAGAAACACACATTTTGGTATAATGGTACCACATGCTGAGAGCCACATTATGCAAAATCTTCCCTGCTTTGGTTTGGAGCATCACAACCGATAGTTACTTACTTCTCCACCTGCCTGTTGCAGGTTGCAAACAGGAGACATACTCTGTCAATCTTCTCTCAAAGGCCTTCAGGTCTGTCAACAGAGATGGGCACATAAATACACAGGAATAAAGTACGATTACTAGATTTATAATAGTCTTGTATGGCAACTAATCTTTTCTCTTAAATACTCTCCTCTGTCCACAGAACACGTATACAGTAGCTACAACAGCCCTAAAACTCAGTGTGTCAGTTGATGTTCGTGTCGTTAACTGAAAATCAAGTGTGTGAACTGAAATGAGGACCGATAATGGGACTGAACCGTTATAGTAAATTTAAAATGTTTGCCGATCATTTCGCCTAAAACTCGACCATAAGACGGATGAATTTAATATACAAGGATAACAGAAACGGACTCAATTAGGGTACAAAAGGTTAAGTTGCTGTTTTGCTAGCAAACATGCTAAATGCAGTACGCAGTCTAGCCAGCTAACATTAATGTTGGATTTAACTGACTTAACGTCTTTTGTGATTTGTTTCGGTGATTGCAGCTACGGGGATAGACAATAACTTGTGACTATTTTAAAATGGTCATTTAAAAAATGCTTTCAGTGCAGCTTACCTTCGGCTTGTTCCAGAGAGTTCATGTCTGATTCTCCTAGTCCCGGCAGCCTGCTGTGGGCTGTGCCATTGCTTCCCCTAAGGTGAATGACAGGCCAAAAAACCCTATCGGCATCGGCTGAATGATCAGCACGGAAGTGATAGGTGGGTAAAGGGACAAGAAGTCCCGCCCCCTGCTCTACTATCAAATCACCAGTCAGGAGTAGTAAAAGGGCTCTAGAGGGCGCTGTCTCCCAGTCAAGCGTTCGCTGACCTTTTCTAATGGAAAAGTAGACCCAAATAAACACGAAATAACACGTTTGAAAACAAAGAAGAAATAATTAAAAAGTATTATTCTAGAAATGAAGATATAATTGAACATATGAAATATGTTTACTGAGGCAGTTCAGTTTCTGCCATTGTGCAAACTTTGGAAGGCTTTTATGTTTTCAGGTATGCTTGAAATGTACTTGATTACTATCTAACCCTGGACAGGCAAAAGTTGCTATGTATGACATGGCATGAGAAATTTTAAACACTGTTAATTTTGACACAATGACATTGTTAACATAGAAAAAAATAGTCAAGTCCCTGTTTTTTTTTAAATTAACTTTCAACAGGCTGCTGTACCTGCTGTGTCGCGTCCTTTTCACTTTTCATTGTTTGTTTTTTGTAGCATGCCCTTTTTTATAGGCTGTTCTGCACATTTACATTGAACCTCACCCTCAGAGGTTGTTGAGCTATCATCTGATGTGTCTATCAGGTCCAAGAAATGAACACCTACCTCAACTGCATCATTTGCAATGTAAAAATATTTGAAGCAAATTCAACTCAGACCATCATTCATTATTAAAAAATGAGTTTATTCAACAAGCCAGCCAATCAAGAAAGCAATAACCTCTTTATATCAATCCAGATCAAAATAAAAACACAATATGTGTGTGTCAGATTGTGTAGTCTGCTTTTTGGTTCATGGGCTTGAATTTGTTCTGCAGCTTCACATTGAACTTCTCCATCAGTATTCTGTCTATCTCCTCGCCTGGTATGTCCTTCATGTCTAAGACATCAACACCTTCCTCAGGTTTGTAGGTGACCTCACTGTAGGTCCAGCCAATAAGGGCCCTGAATCCAGCAGGTGTCTGCAAAGAGCAGATGGACTTGTTGGTGAACAGTGAACCGGGATGCGTCTGAAGTTTGTGGTTTTCCTCAAAGAAATGTTCTCCTTTACGTGGCTCCAACGTGAAGCAGTAAATCTGATTAGTTAACTTCCTGTTCACCAGACCTGATGTAGCAAAGTCTGGATTGAGAATCTCTGGCTTTCTACCCGTCTTCTCAAACACCCAGACATCCCCTCTGTCAATGAGACGAAAGACACCCGCTGCCTGAGGTTGGTCCTTTCCAGAGACGAGCTCCAGCGGCTCCCACACTTGGGAAGACACCCCGAAGCTGACATCTGCTATGTAAGCCTTTCCATCGATGACCACCCTGTTGATCAGATGAGTTTCAAAGGAGTCAAAATCACCACTGTTATTGTCGAAAACTCTGGAGCCCAAGATCGTCGTGTCGTAGCCCATTTCTCTCAGCACCCAGGCAAACAGGAAGTTGTTCTCAAAGCACCACCCCCCACGGCTGCTCCTCACTATCTTGTTGAAAATGACTTCCAGGTCCATGGTGATCCTCTCGCCACAGTGAATACTGAGGTTTTCAAATGGGATTGACATGACGTGGTGTTTGTGGATCAGCTTCAGCGTCACCAGATCCAGTTGATCACATGGACCATGGAACCCGATTCTTTTGAAGTACTCCTGCAGATTCATCATGCCTGCAATATACAAGATATTACACAGATTTACAAGTCAAATCCAGATGGGACACAGTTGCACTCATTTTGGCAAAGTATCTGCATTCATTATCATTATTCAGGTTTTTTCCTTGAATTTGTCACCTGTTCCCACAAAAGCATCATTGGTCTGGCCCAGTGACGGGTCACACAGCTCACTTACACAGTAACGAATTGTGGTCCACACAGGTTGCCCAGATCTGGCACCCAGAAGGTTATGGGGTTATATAAAGAGACAAATGTTGTTTCGGTACACCCACAGCTTTGATGGTACAGAAATAGTAGCAGCACCTTACCTGTCATATTCATGATCGGGCTTGAAAGCAGTTTATTCTGAGGATTTTCCACAAAGTGAACGTTTTACAACAAAGGAACTCAGCCGTTTCTTCCTGGAGTACAGGCGTTGAGCTTGTAGTCAATAAAACATGACTGGGTTTGGTTTGGTTGATGATTTACATGGACTACCTTGTAATCAGTACAGGAGTTGTTGCTTCACTCCTGCTTCACTATGTCAGGTACAGAAAGATATGAGACAATACAATACACCCATCTTCAAACTTCCACGCCCCACGGCTGCTCCTCACTATCTTGTGGAAAATGACTTCCAGGTCCACGGTGATCCTCTCGCCACAGTGAACAATGAGGTTTTCGAATGGGATTGACATGACGTGGTGTTTGTGGATCAGCTTCAGCGTCACAAGATCCAGTTTATCACATGGCCATGGCCATACTCCTGCAGATTCATCATGGCTGCAATATACAGGATAATCCACGGATTTATAGCACTTTCTTATAAACCATAATGAGCGATTTATAATTCCAATCTGTTTTTTTAAAACAAATAACAGGGAGATCAGGGACAGTTCTAACAGTAAAAACAAGCTTGAGTAACGACACACCCTTTTTTTAACGTTATAAGTTTTTAGGTTCGCTCTCCGTGACCCCTCCTTCTTTTGTGTTGCTCTTTCAAGAATGACAACTGGTTATAATTATCTCAAAAACGTTCATGATATACGCATATTTGCAGATGTAAATGTAAGCAGTGCCTAACTTTCGCTTTCAGGTCTATGCAGCCGAATAAGTGCGAAAGCAAAAGTTTAAGGAAATACATTTTCATGAAAGATTCTCTCTGAAGTGGCCATGAAGTCCGCCGCTGGACTTGAACTCAGCTTTGTGTCAGCAAAAAACAGACATGATAATTCGCTCAATAGTTCATCCCAACTCATTGATCTTATCTCTTATCACATGCAACCGTGTTTAAATGACCTCTTACCTACCGACAGAGATGTAACCCGCAGATTAGTTAGTGTCGTTGCAGTTTGTCCGGAGTTTGCTGTCTGCAGCTGAAGGGATTCTACTGAGATGTGACAGCTGGATGTGCGTCACTGCACAAAAACAAACCAATATATTATAATAAAAAAATTACTGTCTTTTGACACAGCGTTGATTAAATTATACGATGGATTTAAAGTGCAAGGCTGGAGTATAAATATCTTTTATGCGTTAATATAATATTATTTATATTCACTATTCTTACTGCTATAACTGTTGTCTAAAAGTAACGGCTATGATAGTATTCAATTGTTTTATTACTTCCAGTAGTATTTGTTAAAGTTTAATGAACACGACGAATAAATACAAATGAACTATTGATTTTATAGTGAACGGAAGTTTTAGGAAGGCAAGCTAACGTTAAATACAAAATTTAATTTCCGGTCATAACTTTCAAAATAAAACTTCTGTTTCTAATGTGTTTGGAATGATAATTCAAATAGGTTAAAGATTCAGGTTTCAAATGTCCATTTGTCATAAATTCAAATAATTCCAATACATACTGTAAAATATACAATGGCTGAGAATGCTGTAAAAGGCTAGGTCTGCAGTCAGAATTAGAAAAAGAGTTAAAAAAAAAAAAGGAAAAAAAAGTACAAAAGCAAAGTAATTCCGAAGATAAAAAATATAAGTGCAATAGTACATATTCACATATATAGACATTTATATTTAAAATGTACACCTCACAACTTTAGGCAGTCTGTATAAAAAAATGAAGTTTAATTTGAAAGTAGTGTCACCTTACTTCCTGTGTTGTCTGCCGCGCTACGGTGGCTTTGGGGGACAATTTCCACAAGTATCGAATTGCGGTGCTTTCTACCACTTTTAACGTAAACTGCATTACAAAAACCACGAACCCCTCCGGAAAGGGAAGTGAAACAGCGACGATCTCACAGGCTCTTCAGCGGACATTAGTCACATCAGAACGTGGGATATTCAAAAGGCATTTCATTCGTTTTCTACCCGGTTTATTAGGAGGTTTGTACCGTCAGGAATACGTATATTTAGCCTATAGCTTCATGGTAAAGACTGTCTGTGCATGTTTGTACCACGTTGTTGCATTCGTGTGAAACGTTCAATAACCCCTTACGCAAAGTAACTATGGTGATCAGTTTGCAGCTCAGGGGTATAAATGGTGTAATATTTTTATGTAAGATAAACACTATTACCTAATAACACAATTTATAACTAGAATTCCAAGGACATTGATCTTTAACTTGTTGACTATAGCCAGTTTTATTTTACGTTTGGGACTGAGTTGTTGTCATATTCATAAAATGCAGATGTTTTTAAAGTCTGAGACAATGAGCCTTCCTTCACACAAAGTTGGAATAAGGCGCCTCCATCTCCTTAGGTTTCATTCCTACCTTAGTTTCAAGTCCCTCGATGTCTACGGAATCATGATTAGCTTATTTGATGTTATAGACATTCATTACTTGAATAGCTATTTGACATAACTTGTAAATACATTTAAGTTATGTCTTAAAATATTTATTAGTTTCTGACTCCTCGAAAGTGTGAAAAACATACAAAATCTCCAAAACGGTATCTCTGAAATATGTATTCAATCACAACGTTTTCTAAACCTTGTTTTTATCTACTTGCAGATTTGCCCTCTTTCAATGGAAACTGCACATACCGACACGTTTTTGATAACTGGGGGATGTGGGTACTTTGGTTATCGGTAAGCAACATATCATCTTTTTTCCCTGCATTTAAAATCATCCATACCATGTATCAAATGCAGCTGATTTTGAAACTCCAGCTGTTACACCACTCATCACAACAAGGTGGCGTTATTACACCACTTATATCAGCTAGTCTTGAGCTGTGTCTGCCTTGTACAGTGAATCTGGTAGATTTAAAAGTACAAATTGATACAGTATATTTAAGAACACACGTGTTGCATGAGCATCATATTGAATAACCTGTTTCCCCCTGCAGCCTCGCCTCCTCCCTGCTAAGAAAAGGAGCCAAAATCATTCTGTTTGACACAGTCCGTCCAAACCAAGAAGTGCCGGAGGATATTGTGTTCGTGCAAGGAGACATATGCAGCTATGAAGAAGTGGAAAGGGCCGTCGCTGGTGTGGACTGTGTTTTCCACATCGCCTCTTATGGCATGTCGGGCAGAGAGCAGCTGAACCGGAATCTGATTGAGGCAGTGAATGTTGAGGGCACACAGAACATCCTAAAGGCCTGCATGGAGCACGGAGTCCACAGGCTGGTTTACACTAGCACCTTCAATGTGGTGTTTGGAGGCCAGGAAATAGTGAACGGGGATGAGAGCCTGCCTTACCTGCCTCTCGATCTTCATCCCGACCACTACTCTAGAACCAAGTCCCTGGCTGAGATGGCCGTGCTAAAAGCCAATGGCACGGCACTGAAAGGCAGCTCAGGGGTGCTGAGAACTTGTGCTCTGCGTCCGGCAGGCATATACGGGCCTGGAGAGCAGAGGCACCTGCCCAGGATAGTTGGCTACATAGAGAAGGGGATCTTCAGGTTTATTTATGGGAAACCCAGCAGCCTGGTGGAGTTTGTCCATGTGGACAACCTGGTGTCGGCACACGAGCTGGCTGCAAACGCACTGACCAAAGAGAAGCAGCACCGCTCTGCCGGCCAGGCCTACTTTATCTCAGACGGCCAGCCTGTCAACAATTTTGAATTCTTCAGACCCCTGGTTGAGGGCCTGGGCTATCCTTTCCCCAAACTGCGCCTACCTCTATCTCTCATTTACTTTGTTGCCTTCCTCACAGAAATGATCCATCACCTCGTCGGCCCCTTCTATAACTTCCAACCGCTGTTGACACGTACAGAGGTGTATAAAACGGGCGTGACGCATTATTTCAGCATGGCGAAAGCAAAGGGGGAGCTGGGTTATGATCCCAAGAAGCACGACCTGGACGAGGTCGTGCAGTGGTTCAGAAGCAGAGGCCACGGGAAGAAGATGCACGGCTCCGCCTTCGGTCGTCTTGTGCTTCAAGTGCTGTTTGTCGCCACCTTTGTGGCGGCGGTTCTCTCTTTTCTTCCAGTTGTTGGCAGTTGATAAGTAAAATTATCATTAGGACGTTTCTAAAATGATGTCTGATTGGATGGAGATGCTGTGTGTCTGTTTACCAGGAAGGAGAGGCCATATTTTTTTCCAGTTTTCTGTCCCCATGTGTTTTGGTTTAAGCTCCAAAGATCTTTGGTTGGTTTAGGACAACATTGTGGTTCCGCTCAAAATAGAAATAAATGTTCATTTGTGTGAAGTGAACATAAAGTTTTTATGTCGTTTTGATGATCCTGAAGATTTGGACTTTAAATTAAAAGTTTGTGTCATGGGTGGTTTGGAATTAAGTGGAAGTACTTTTGTTTACTTATTTAATTATGATTGTACTTTATTTGATTACTTAGTGGCGGGTGTACGTTCTACTTTTAACCCATTAAATTTAAAGTGGGGGAAGTGTACTTCCTACATCACTATCTAATTATCTATCTATCTATCTATCTATCTATCTATCTATCTATCTATCTATCTATTTGTTTATGTAATATCTCATTGATTTGTTCTGTGTGCTCAAATAAATCACTTCTCTCAAATGTTGCCCACAGATGTGTTTATATTACTGTTAGCAGGCATTTCTTTGCAAAGATAATCCATTCCTTGCACAGGTGCAGAATATCAAGATGCTGATTAAAAAACATTATCGTTGCTCAGGTGTTCCTCGTGATGGGGTCAATAAAAGGTCACCCAGAATCCTCCAAGCTGAGGGCAATTGGCATATAGTCAGCTGCATTTTTCAACAGTAAGCCGCCTTAGAAGTCGGTTGCAGTAATTCGGCACAACAGCCAATCGACCATATGCCTGCAGAAGACGTGTCCAACACCGGTTCAGGATCAGAACATTCTTCTGTTGCTTCTGTGTGACCACCTAAGACCAGATACTCGTACAGCTGATGAAGTGCGAGGTTTGTACAACTGGAGAATCTCTGCACAGACAGTTCACAACCGCCCTGAGAGAGGCTTACGTGCCCTTCATAAGATTAAGAAAACAGCAAGTGAGAAAAAGTTCAATGAACCAAGTTAGATCAACTTTATGAACTTGGGTTTCTGAGTATAAAGGAAAGCAAACTATAATCTACATTAGCTTGCATTGTCTTTAGGTTTAGTTCATTTTTCACTTCACAGTTTGTACACTGGTTGCTTAACAATCGACCACAGTTCATAATCAAATACAATAAGTACAAAATATACAGATTTCTTTTCAACGTTGGACAAATTTAGACACGTAAATAAACCCTAAATGAGGAATTAGTGGCCATTTCTTCTTTGTATCGTCACACATGGACATCCATCATCATAAGACAAACCTTTCCTTCTTCTTAAAAGGCTCATACACTTGCATTTTGTTTAATATACCTTCAAATGAAATACTTAAATACCTTAAATACTAGCTCATTCAAGAGGAGTTCAATAAAAAGACGCTGCAGCTGAGATTTTAACAAAAAGGTGAATAAACACGTTTTATAAAACATTCAGGATATTTGTAAATGTAATAGTATAGTAGTATATAACTCTAAACTTTGAAATGGTTAAAGGGAGTTTTTAGGACTTGAACCCCAAAGTTTCGGACTTGTGACTTGCTCGAGATTCTCCTGTATTGACTCAGTTGCCAGTTTTTACTTTGGACTTGACTCTTGATTTGAAGTGTAAATACTTGAGTCTTGTTGTTTGAAAAAAGCACATAGAAAAACATTTGGATTTTTATGACAGGAGCAATATAAATAAAGTAAGGGTTGATTCATTATTTGGGACTTGCAAAACGATCACTTGGTCCAACCTTTAATATGTCATTAATATCATAATAAACACAACTTATATATAATTATAGGTGGTGTTCATATAACACCTCCTATAACTGCTGCACAGTATCTTAAGAAAATGAGAATATTGATTTACTTCTTATTACTTGCTATAAAAAAAAAATCTTAATCAGACCAAGAAAAGTTGATAGTGTTTTAAATTGCGCCGCCCTCCATATTACTAATTCACATGCAGCTTATTCCTGGTGCAAAAGGAGTCGGACCAGGTGAGGCGAGCTTTGTGTGGTATTTTAGTCCGCCTGGGATGAATGCAGACGTCCCCTTCTCTCTAAACTATTCTCTTTTCAGAGCCGGCAGCCCCTTGCTGAGTTGGTCGCAATCATTGTTTCTCTGCAGCATTAACCACATTCCAGAGGGACGCAGCACATCCCGTCTTCATCCTCGCATTCCTTTCGCGCAAACGAGTCCCCTGAATAAAAGCACGTTTTTTTTACATCGTCGTCCACCTGTTGCACTCGTGTTCATCCTCAACGAGTATTTATGACAAATCAGATCATCCAGCCCACTTTGATATCCGGTATAGTGCGTGCGGGAGAAATCTCCAAGAAAACCCAACAAGGGGAAATTCCTCCGCGCAGCGCGCCATTGACTGTAAGGACCTTTCAACTTAACAAAAACTGAAGTTGACAAACGTATCCCCGTCGGCTCAAAGTGAGGGAAACACTTTGCTTTTTCGGCGAAGGTGGATAAGCAGAGGAAGGCGATGCGGCTCGCGACGGAGGTTTCTGAGTAGATCGGCGGTTTTCAGTAAAGGAGCGACGGCTGTACCGCGGCGTTTTGTTTTGATTTCCATGTGAAATGCAATTAGTGCTCCGCGGTGCTCACTGGTTTGGCACGCGGAGCGGAGCACACTGAACTTGTTTCGAGAGACCAACATGGAGCACTACCAGGAAGATTTGGGTCTCCGGGCCAGTCAAATGATGGAGGACCTTTCCTTGTATGATGCTTATAACGACGGGATGTACAACGCGAGGAGAGACTTGGTGATAAACCCCGATTTAGACTTTTCGGCTCCCGCAGCCGCGGAGTATAAAAGTAAGTCAATGAATGGTACCTCTGTGCTCCACCAGCAGCATCACACTGTGGAGAATTTCACGTCTGGGAATAAAGTGTACACCGCGGCTCCGGTGCGCCCGGTCAACTGCAACCGGACCGTTCCTGTGGATTTTTGTGCCCCTCAAAGAGACGCGGTTTACACGGAGGAGGGCACCAAATCCGAGGTGGCTCTGCCGTGCTACACCGGCGCCTCGGAGAGGCACAGGAGATACTCTCTGGAGGTGCAGGGTCACAGGTACAGCACCGGATCAGCTTTCGAAGGCTTGCCGCTCAACAAGCCCGTGGCTCTGCCCGGCAACAGGTGCAACAGCGTGTGCATCACCAGCAGCCACGACGGGAGGCACAACGCCACCAGTCCCCGGTCTAGCCTGGCATCTTCGCTGTCCTCTCAAGAGCAGAGCAAGCATGCCAGCCCGAGGTCGAGCATCAGCAGCCCGCGGACTAGTCTAGTGGTGCCGGGTCAGGACAGGTACACGAGCCCCAGGTCTAGTTTGGTTCACTGTGAGGGGACCAGTGTCCTCAGTCCCAGATCCAGCTATGCAAGCACCGCCAGCGACACAAGTAAACACTCCAGCCCCCGGGCCAGCCTCAACAGCTGCGACTGCTGCAGCAAGCCCAGCAGCAACCGCACCAGCGGCATCAGCATGGGCTACGACCAGAGACACACCAGTCCCAGGTCGAGCACGGCTAGCCAGTACTCCTTCACCACCAGCCCGAGATCCAGCTACTCTGACTCGCGGTACGGGCCCGTGGTCAACCATGACTTTGATGGGACGATTTTACACGCAGCTCCGCTGGCGAGTCCGCGTTCGAGCATCTGCAGCCAGGATGGGAGCGCAAGACCGGGGACGAGCGCAAACTGTGTGGTCAGTCCCCGGTCCAGCATCTCCAGTCACAGCTCCAGAAGTTCCCGCAGCTCCAGGGGTTCTATGAGCACCTACCCAGATCTGCAGCTGCCCTCCCCCAGGTCGTCCATGCTCGGCAGCAGTTTACACGAGGACACGCTGCTGCAGGAGTTTGGAGACTCTAACGGGATCCAAAATCGCCTCCATCTCCAGGGGCTCTCGGGGGTGCCGGAGCCGCTGCAGCTCCAAGCAGGAGGGAACGCGGAGATGACCATCGGGTCGCAGTCGTCGTTTTGTCACGGTGTGTCCTCAAAAACGGCTTCCTCGTGCCAGAGGTTCAAGCTACCTTACCAGGTGACCCCCAGCCGAGAGAGTGGGCCGAGCCAGGCGGAGAGACGGCTGGAGGCGCTCACCCTGGAGCTGGAGAAGGAGTTAGAGATGCACATGAAAAAGGAATACTTTGGTAGGTAATATTAAATAACAGGTTCATGTTGTCTTGTGTTAGTTTTGGGAAATGTATTAACAGCTCACAGGGCTACCTGTATTAAGGCAGGACTGCAAAGAAAAATGATTAATATATCAGTTTCATCATTAGCAAGTCTGATTCCTCTCCTTCTTTTTCCCAGTGCTTTCTTTGCTTGAAGTACTTTTTGCCTTCATTGTGCAGGACATTGATGCAGGTGTGTAGGGGACTGTGGAAGGTTTGGTCCTGCACACTTAAAGCAGTAGCTTCAAAATGAAGCCTTTTTAGCAGGCAAAAGTAACAATTCTCATTTTTTAAATGTACTTTAATATTCAGTAAAGCAGCGAACAGAAAGACTTAAAACACTTAAAGTTCAGGCAATCAGAGATCTTTAAAATGAAAAGAATGTTCCTGTTTCTAATCCCAAAATTCTGAATAAATGCAAAGAAAACAGTTAAGAAATAAGAACAATAAAAAATAATAATACAAACAGTATTTCAGGCCGTTTCAATACAGTAGTATCTGCAACAGTACGTCATCAAGGATTACATCACGATATATTGACTTATTGATTTGTTTTTGGCACACAGTCATACTATCCACTGACATTGGAATTCACAGAAATAGTACTACGAATAAACAGTGCTGTTTTTTTTCTGCTTAGTGCCGCACAGATCTGCATTTGCAACTGGGTTACACTCCACAACCGCCATCGGGTCTTTCATGTGTCAGATAAGAGTGTATTTGCTGGGCAATAATCATTTTCTGCCCTGGCAGAGCTAATATTTGCACAGTGCGTGCACCAGGCTCAATGGAACCTTGTGTTCTGCCAGGACAGACGCCGGCCGTTCGCTCAGTCAGTGCAGTGTGGTCTCCAAGTGATCCTCTGTCGGGGTGCCTATTGTGGTGTCATAGTACAGATGTGATCCTCCTTGCAGTCAGCCAAACTGAATTTAAAAGTTCCGTCATTTAAGGTATGACTTCCTGTTGCTATTTTGTTTTTGGCAACTTTCTGGTATGGAGCTTTGTGGTATGCTCCTGTGATTAAGAGACCACGTGTGTGTTGCTTCACCGGCAGTGACACACCTACAGAGAGCCTGCTGATGAAGATGCTGTCTTGTTTTAAGATCCAGCGTACCAGGTGTTTGGTTTGTTCTACAGATGCAGGTGAGAGACGGAGGACGAGGGAGCACTCAGGAAGACGGCGATTGGGGAGAAGAGTGGAAGAGATAATAGACAGATTGACAAGTAAAGAGAGAGGGAGGCAAGAGGAAATAGAGTTAGATTGAGAGAGGAAGGAAAGGGAGGGCAAGAGAAGAATGCAGTTAGACCAAGCCCAATAGAGACAGCACTGTTTCCGTAGCGACAGTGTAGAAATGGATCGCCAGGGCTGTTTTTTTTTGCCCATCCGGCCCTTGTGTGGCCTCTGTTTGTTGTGGTGGTGAAGGAGCTGTAAATCAACAGCTGGCCCGATACAGGCCTTCAATTGAAGCAGCAAAGTGAGGCCTACCCAACACCCACATCCCCCCCCCCACCCCCCTCCATCTCTGCCACCACCACCACCAACCCGCCCTGACTCCCCCCGCGTAGCCCTTCATTAACCAGCCAGTGGGGAGTCGGGCAACACCAGATACTTGGCACACGATCTTGGCTGGCGGGCCAGACATAGTTGGTGGGGGTCAAGTCTGATCACCTGCCCAGAATTATAATGGCAGTAGTCATGCTCATGCCTGTCTGACACACACACATGCTGACCTGTAGACAACTGCACACTGGGCCTGCCCTGCGTCTCTTTTTAGACTCTGTGTGTGATTCATAAACTATAAACTTTACATGCAGAGACTTATCTTGACATCAGATGAATAATTTATTAAGGCTACACTATCCTCTGATGTCTGCAATTGTCTTCGATGTCTCACAAGGAAAAAATCTCCATCCCGCAGGCTTTCATGCTGGAAGGGTGATCAGTTGCTTATCGCAGATCAAGAAGTAGAAGTTTTTAATAAAATGTTTATTCTCCAGAGATAATTTATGGCTGTGAGAAGCCCCAAACAGGGGCTGGATGTTGAGGCCTATGATTGATATCACGGTGTAGTTTGAAGCATGGATGGTAACGGTATATATCAGACCTTTTCACTTTTCTTAAAATTGAAAGTGCTTCTGAAGGGGTAAAGCCCCGGCATGGCAGCTACTGTTCTCCTAACTGTATTGCATATACATATTCCACATAGTGCTGAGGTATTGTGAGAACATTTATTGTGCAAAGCGAGAATAAAAACTGAACTCTCAAAATGCAAATTAGTAAGTTGCTGTTTTCTGCATCATCCAGGAGAAGTTCGCTTAGCAGCATCTCAGTGTGCCTGTTTATTACCTCAGTGTTTGTCCCCTCAATTTCAGTGAAATCTAAAACTGAATCATTACATTTAAAATGAATTTTAGTGCAGCAGGACTTCTTTTCAATATCCAGCATTTACGATGCAACATTTGATAATACAAAACTGCAAAATAAGCAGTCAGATGTCCAATGTAGTGTGCAGGTGATATCACAGTGAACAGAGAAAATCAGATTATGTCCACATAAGCAGGAAGAGGCATTGACAGCAAGCTCTCTTTTTCCTGGACACACTGGTTCTCCGTAAAGAAGAAGTGACATAAAGCCAAACCAGACCTTAACCAAAATCATAAAACCTTTTTGATCTCCACTTGGATCTTCGTTGTTTGTCTTGCAAGCATGGACGCCATTTATGGAGAAGCAGGTGTGGTATCTGCATGCATCAGCTGTCTGCAGAAGTTAAACTTGGCGTATCACCTGCAGACAGCATCGCACTGCGCTGCATGTAAAGTTGTCAAATGGGGTTTAGATCTTCTGGTCTGAGAGGAAAATCAGTCCGTGTCGTGTTTTCGAGAGATGCACCCATGAACAAGTGTTCTCGACGCTCTCTGCATCCAAGTACACTATTATACTGTCCGTGGTGGAGGTTTCAACACTCACAGGGTTAGTATTTAAACCACGTTTGCACTCACTGAGCTCTAATGATCCACCAGCCATGATTATTTTATAGTGTGATGATGCATGTACCTGCTCAGTCTGCAGTCACTGAGTCTGACATGCAGAGCGTTTCCAGAATTCTGCTGCATTTCCAGGCACAAGCAGTCTGCACATTTCTACCTTCTATTGGTGTGATTGGCAGAAAATATGCAACCTGCTCATATATACGAAGGTTGGAGGGTTTTACCGTGCTGTAAGGAGCCCGACACACATCAAAGGGTTGAGCGTTCAAGTTTCATGATGTTCTTCTTCCAACTCGCAGCACATTCAATGTTATTATGGTTCAAATCAAGTCTTTATTTGTATAAAACACAAGCTGAAATTCAATAACAGGGGACACACACTTCCTAATTTATCAGATACAAACACTGTCGATAAAAGTAATGCAGTACAAGACAACAACCCTGCAGTAAATTATCTGGCATGAGGATCATAATCAGTGTTAATTGGATCGGTTTGGTAGAGTAGAGTGCTGAATTGTACTTGACTACACATAAGAGGGATCGTTCTGTATAATATAGGGTTTATTGCGGGGGTGTTGTATTATACTGTTTTATCTAGGTAGTCCTGTTTCTAAATACTGAATGTTTATTTACTTACTCATCACCTGATTGTCTTTCTGCATCAGGTCGATCAGTTTGTTTCTAAATAGCTCCCTCAGTGTATTCCTATATGCTATTTGAAAAAAAACAATGTTTATCTGGTTTGCCGGGTTTATTTTTAACATCATGCGCAACATCCTGTCTTTGCCACACGTACACGCACGAGGGATTCAGCATCCTGTTTTAAAACGACTAACCGGAGGCCCTCCGAGGTTACCCTGCTGCCCTGTAGAGACGAGCCCCATCAGTCACTGCAGCTCTGTGCCAAGACATAAACGCTTGCAACATATCACAAGAAGGTTGGGGTGTCCACTGCTATTGTAGGAAGAGGAAATGCTAAGTTCCTCATCATGAGCTGAATGATGATTTACATCCCAACGCTCATCAAGTCACAAGCTTTGAGTTGTGACTGAAAGGATGAGCTGACTGATACAGGCCGGTCACAGCGAGCGGGGCCGGCACGGGTTGCTGCTCCCTCGTGTTTAGAACCAGTGGAGAGAGGTTGTTAGTGACGTACTGTCACCCCAGAGGTTCTCTGAGTACAGGTGCAGTCCTTCAGTAGTCAGTACAGGCGTGGAGAGTTTCTCACCGTCTCCTCATGAGGAACAAAGTGGTATTACAACACAAAACAGACCAACGCCAGCTTGTTCCGGCACATACAGATGACTTGTTCTGTTAACTCTGCACTCACGTGCCAGAAAAGGGAAGCATTTGTTATAACATTGCAGTCAAATGCAATATAAGATAACAGGTGGAGGGTTCAGAACTGTATGAGAAGATATAACAATGGAAGGAAGTAATCAGCACACTGAAGGATGTACATTCATTATCACGTATAGACATATAGATCGACCTCTCTCTCTCCTCTCTCTCTCTCTCTCTCGCTCTCTCCTCTCTCTCTCTCTCTCCTCTCTCTGGATTGTGTTATCCTGTTGACTTTCGCCAAATCCAATGTAAAGAAAAGTGTTTTTTCCGCTATCTTCAACGGATCTGCCCCAAAATGTAACATCTTCCTCCTTGGCCCTTGTTTCTCCTCTTCACCAAGTTCAATGAAAATCGGCTGGCTGGTTTTTGCGTAATCGAGTTACTGTCCAGCACACAGGGGATTCTGTTTACTATCATAAACGTCTGTTTTTGGTTAAACTCCTTCAACCAATTAGGATTTCAAATTGAGTCATTCTGTCTTATCGCAGGTTTTATTCTGTTATCTCTGGTGAGTGCAGTCACAAGCTCAGGAAACACCAATATTTGTCTTTGATTCCGATTGATTGATCCCTCCAACACTCACGGTTAGTCGTCGGGTGGTTTTCCAATAGCTTGCACACACACTTGCACTGCAGCTGTCAGGTAAGGGAAACAACTCCCCCAGATAATCAGGGAATTCCATGATTGGGTCACTGAAAGTGTATCTGCTGCTCCGACCCTGTCGCGACCTAATGTCAAAGATAAGTAAACGTCATCATCTGTCCCTGGGAGGAGGAGGAGGCGGCGGCCTCGAGCTCCCCCGGCGGGATCATGTGCGAACTTGTGTCCTGTAGGCGCTGTGACCCTGGACTCACCCCACCCAGGCTTTGACCCTGCACTCCCTGAGGAATGTGACCCCCGTGGAGGTCGTCTTGTGCGTGAGCGTTAGAAGAACCTCAGTCTGCTACTGCTACGTCCAAATACTTTTAGCCTCGGTGTTATTTTTCTTACAAAAGGTCACGTCGCTCCATAGTCTGCTTGTTCAAGTTTATCTCGTAAAGCCTCTCCGGAGGTTCTTCAGCGCACCGGTCTGAAGAACCGGACTAACAGTTACCTTAGTGGTAACATAGAACTACAATACAAGTTCTGGCTTTTGGAACAAGACGATTAAACTGCTCTGTGTGCTGGTTGGACGGTGAAGCTCACCCAACGAGGATCTAAAAAACATTATCATCAGAAAAATAGAAATCACCTGCGTTTTCTGTTATTCATACGCAAGGATTTGACACTGGTGGTGGAGAAGAATTGCTCCTCGGGTCAGGTGGGAGGTCAGGCGGGAGGTCAGGTGGGAGCAGGCGCCGTGCCATTACTCACACGGATCAGGGACACGGCTACTGTTGACGTCACCAAGGTCAAGTTCTCCGAGCTGCTTTTGCTATTTGGAGGTTTGATCAATTTGTCTTCTAAAATATACGATTTTATTGTATCGCAGTGGACACAAATACAGTGATTATAGCTGCTTAGGGTTGATATTATAAAGACAGGAGGAACCTGCACCATCATCAAGCCTGTAAAACAAGTTCCCTAAACTCATACAAGTTCATTTATTAACACGTCGCTGCATCTCCCGTCTGCACATTTTCATATAAGCTCTCCTGAAGGACCGAGCCGTCACACCGTGTGATGTAATGCCCGGAAACTTCAGCAGAACAAGTTTGGCGTATGCAAATATAAGAGGAATCATTCCAATAAATATTTCTAGAGAAGTGACTGAGGAAGCCACAGATGTGCAGCATGTGATAGCTGATTGGTTTTGACTCACCATGTCATCTCTAAATGATTAACCAGCAGAGAGGGAAGGTGATGAAGAGTACCCCCTGGAAGATACTGTATCAGTAAGAGGAGGTTGATCGTGATCTTTGCACTGAGTCATTTCAACCGAGCTGCAGCAGATCTGACAGCGTACCCAGCACTTGTTTGGTTTGTAGCACAGTAGCAGACAGTATTTTCATTTAACACTGTAAGCAAGGCCTCCACCCACGCAATCTCGAACCCTCGAGCATCAGCGGCGTTGCAGAGGTCAATCAGTGTTTGGAGGCAAAGAACGATGAATAATACAACAGTGTTCCAATCGCACGAAGGAAAAGTGATTAAAAATGTGTCAGAGGAGAAATTTCCTTCTCCTTGCTTGGATGTAAGATATGTTTATTCTGTTATTAGATTAACACATCGTCGACTAACTGAACTTGTGTGTGCGACAGGTATCTGTGTCAAATGTGGGAAGGGGGTGTACGGAGCCAGCCAAGCCTGCCAGGCCATGGGGAACCTGTATCACACCAACTGCTTCACCTGCTGCTCCTGTGGTGAGTAAGACGACGACCGTTGAATCGACGTGTCTGAATTAATACTCTGTTTGTATCCGGGGTCTCCGCCCCCACCACCACCATTGGCTCAGTCTGCAGATCTCTCTGCTCCTTCATGCACGCTTGCTTTGAGCTTCTGCCGCTGCTGATAACTTCCAACCAGCTGACGATGTAGCAGGAACAAGCTCAATGACGACGCAAAGAAATCAAACGCTGACATTATTTCCTTTTCCAGACTGTAGTTCTATCAGTTCTTGAGTTCAAAGTACAGTGTAGAGAGTGTGTGAGAGTGTGTGTGTGTGTGTGTGTGTGTGTGTGTGTGTTACTGGCGTTGCTGCTGTACATCAGTGCTTCCAGTGTTG
>CAAKHC010011323.1:7281-20135 GCA_901007825.1 Macroramphosus scolopax
CCCCCCCCCTTCTGTATCTATAAGTTTAACCCAGATTGGCGAGGGCGAAATTCCCGGCTCAACATTCTTCCCGCTCTTCAGGGCTTCATACAGGTATTCACTGGCACCTTGACCAGAAATGAAAGAAATCATTATGCATGGAGGGGTGGTGGAGGTTAGGGATGGCAAAAAGATTATTCATATGCCATAAGATAAATGTATTTCCCCGGCTTGCCTTATTTCCTGCCCTTACTCCCGCAGCTCCTCTTGCATCTCTCTTCCCCTCATCTTTGCATTCGTCGGTCCAGCCACATTATTACCCTGCTCCCCCTTTTTCCTCGCCCACCGTCTGGCCCCGGCTGACATGAAACAGTAGAGCCATCGGAAACACTCCCATGATCACTTGTCAGCTGAGGGTCAACAACGGTCGACACGGAAAAGGAAGGGAAAGCGAGACTTTCTATTTTCAAACTACGAGTGCTTTTCTTTTAAATTCCATTATAGCAGTTATCTTTCCTGGACTCCGGCGTCCCCTTTTTTTATTGAAAACCTTCTCTGAAAGTGGCCAGACATCCTAATTCACTGAAGCCTCGGCTATTTAAAAGCAACAGACGCATCTAATATTGTTGGCGCATGTATGATACGCACAGTTTTACTTTCGAATTTTCAATTTTGTTGCTGCGGTGCAAATCAGAAGTTTGGTTACTAGAATAAAAGTTACCAACAACTGCTGACGCACTGTTTCCCAGTAAGCCGTGCAAGTGTGTCTGCGCTCTGAAGGATGTTGTAGCTCTCAGCTACGTTCGAGTGCGCGAACAACAACACGGCACCACCCACTCTCCCGATGTCTAAATCAATTTTCTCATTCCCCCGCTCGTGTATTTACCTGTTCCGGGGGCCGGAGTGGCGCCAGGTGGCACGCGTGTCAGTCTGAAGTGGCCTATCTAGGGCGGCTAATTCATCACGGACCTGAGAGCTTACATACAGTACATATAATTACCCCCTGACGCAAACAAGAACCTCTCAGTCCCGATGATTTATGGGGCGGTGTCAAGAGCGAGGAGACGTGGAAACACGGAAGAGATAGAGTGGTGGGATGGTGGGGTGGGGGAGGAGGAGGAGGGGGAGAACAACAACATGCTGCAAGTTGAAATAAGGAAAGAGACAGGCGGAGTACTAGAGGTCAAAGTAAATCATTTCCTCTCAATATTCGTCAATGCGTCACACTGCTCATTGTTGCCAGGATGACGCACCTGCACCCATTATTTTCCATGACACCCCCCCCCCCCCCCTCCCCCCCTCCCTTCTCCATGGAGGCTTTTATTTTTTTCAATGCATCACTAAAGTTGTTCATCTGTAGCGGCTGTATTGTGGAGCTGAGAGCTGATGAGAAGGCTATAAGAGTACGAAAAAAAAAAAATAAATTGAGGAGACGAGAATAACAATGAAAGATTTATGACGGGCACTGAGAGCGGGCGTGGCTTTTATCAGCCTATTATCAAGCAAATCGCCCCCACCGAGATGTAGCACACATCCACTCTGCTCAGCACTCCCTCCGTTTTATATCCCCCCCCCTCCTTCCCTTTTCCAGATCGATGCTCACCACTACCACCATTGCCATACATCATCTGACTCAACCTCACCTCTTACCGGTCCCTCCTTTACCTCCGCTGCTCCGGTGTTTACTCACCTTTTCCCCTCTTCCCCCCTTTTCTTCCCTCTCATCTCTTTGACTTTGTGTCTCTTGTTCAGTCGACCCCCTCTGCCTCTCTTTTTCACCGGCGTATTCTTGTCTCTGTGCTTTATGGCCCTCACTACCTCCCACTTCTCTCTCTCTCTCTCTCTCTCTCTCTCTCTCTCTCTCCCCCTCCCTCCTTCCTCTTAGCCGCTGGTGTATTTTCTGTCTACTTTGCTTACGCCGCCTGTTTTCCCCGCAACACTCGGCCTCTATATCTGCCTGCTCTTTGAAACCCATGAGGGCTCTTAATCAATGGCAGTTCACCCTACCTCTTTTCCTTCCACCCCTCCTTTGCTTCCAGCCACTTCAGCCTCCCCCCCTACCTCCCCCCCACCCGAGAGAAGCAAGGCACCTAAGGGTGAACAGGTTAATGTTCTGGCAGTTTGAGATACGCTTGTGACATTTCAATCTGGCATCTGTTTTTATCGGGGCTGATTTAAGAAGTGAGGGGTGTATTAGGGGGTAATGGAGGGATACAAGAAAGGATGGAGAGAGGAGGATGGAAAGGGAGGAGGAAGAGGAGGAGGAGGAGGGGGGAGGGAGCAGCTATGGGATGCTGCAGCCGGGCGCAACAGGAGCCGTGGACCTGCAGTTGCAGATGTGTTTATGAATGGAAGCATATGTCCATGACGCCCCCAAGTGGTCGGCGGCGGAACTCGTTCCAGCAGGGACAAACTGCGGCAGTGCAACAGATTAAATAGCAGCATTTATTCACGACGTGCGGGTGTGAATGCGTAAAAGAACAAATGTATGTTATTATGAATGAATGCAGGATGATTAGGACGTTGAGGGTGTCATGTGTGAACAATAGCAGGTGAAGAGAAGAGGTTGGAGTAGGATGCTTAGCCAACGAATAAGAGAGGTGAGGTCTATGACTGTATAATTGATTGAGGAGACATCAAGCTCTAGATGAGCTGTAGGGAAACCGGAGGGAGGGAAGACAGACAGGTGAGGTGGGTGGCCGGACGGTGGGAATCGCCACACTACGGCCGCCAGTTCCTCCGGAGTTTTATTTGATATGAATTCAATAAGCAGCGGCCGATCTCCGTGCCCCGGGTGTAATTATCGGCAGAACAGCGGGGCTTTGCCACCGCCTAAACGCTCCCCCTGCTTGCTTCCAGGTCAGCACTGATCTTGTCTGAGAATGTCAATTATCGTCTTAAAGCCCGTCTGAGGAGCAGGCGGCAGGTCGGGGGATGAGAATGATGAAAAATGGTAAGTTGGGGAGGAAATATTTGCCCGACCGTGCAGCTTAAGAGAAAAGATACTTCTGGGTTATTTTTCATTGTTTAATATGAGATGGAAGGAAGAGAGGAAGAGCTCCCTTATCCTCTCCGCTGAAGGCAAAACACATCTTTAGTAACCTCTATCAACAGAGTAGCTATTTAGATTATGTATTCTGATGGTCGGCATGTGTCCTATCCACTCTTGAATACACCCATTCATCTTCCCTTCACAAGGCCTCGCTGCGAGTGTCCCTCTATTCTCACGACTCGATAACTCAAATCCGTCTTTTATTCTTCCCTTTCGTTCAATTCCATCAATCCAGCTCTTATAAACTCTGCATTTCCATGACCGAGATAGACATGTGCACTAATAATCCACGCATACATTACATATATTCCATGCGGCCGGCTGCCAGGGAGGTTTTTTTTTTTTTTTTTTTTTTTTTTTGCACGATTGAAAAATGAATGACAATGATGTATTTAAGTGTTGGCTCATTTGGATTCAGGGAACGAGACGCATGCGGTCACAGCAGCGGGCGTATATGCATTACAGATTAGGTGTGATCCCGGTGTAATGTATGTCCACATTTATCCATCAAGGCATCCATCACTAGATCCGTTCCTGCATCCGCCCAATCCCCGAGCTTTACAGCAACTCATCCACCTCTTTTTCTTTCCCCCTCACCCCTTCTGTGCCCCTCACCCCCCACCCACCCTCGCTTCTGGTGGGTGCATATGGGAGTGGTCCGCCCTTGATCTGCTCTCAGAACAAACAGCCTGGTAAACATCATGAAACATTTAGAGGAGGCAGAGCAGCCTTCTCTCTAATTCACACTGGCAACCCGGAGATGCACAAAAAACGGCTGCTCCCAGAGCTTCGCCCCTGCAGAGAGGCTCCGGCGAGTGTGTGTGCACAGACTTTCTATCCACCTTTACATATCTGGGAAGCGCATGTGTGTGTGAAGGATTGGTGTGCATGTGTGTCAGGGATATGTATCTGTGTGCATGTAAGAAAAAAGAGCTCTTTAATTTTTACAAGGATCCGGGATTAAATCAAGAGAGGCCTTATGAAAATGCACTGTAGGATAAATTGCCGTAATTGGGTTGATTATCATATTTGGCAAGAACCCTGCAAGGAGGAAGGGAAACAAATGAACGGATTAGCATCACAACGCACTCAGCTGTAGGTCTGAGTCACCGCCGTGTGTATAGAACACAGATTCCTTCGTGCTCAGGCACGAGCGAGCGTCTCGTGCTCGACGTTAATGTTATTTTTTGTAAAACCGGATTACCTCAGCGGTCGGGTAAGTGGAGCGGAGCCGCCTCGAGGTCTCACCTGCATATAAACATCGCATGTCAAGTTGTGTATCTCCCTTTGAATCCAGCAACATCTCGTCAGAGTGTGACGTTCCAGTGGAATCATTGAACAGGACGCTTGCGTATATCATATAATGTTTGTTGCAGCTTGTGCGTATGACGCCGAAACTACAAGGCCTACGAATATATGATGACTTCACTTGTGGATTTGCATATGATGAAAGCGTGTGATATCGTTCTTGTTGTCTGTCATCCTGCAGGACGATGCAATAACACCAGGCTGGCTTTGATGAGTGTGTGGAGTGCTGGAGCAAACAAAGTTCTGGAGTGGATCTGAATCATACTTTCTTTGCAAGAGACGACATTTCCGTTGATCTCTCCAGATATATTACAACAAGCTTCATGAGAACATCCAGCTTCTACATAGGCAAGTAACTTCATGAGGGTTTCATATCCTCATGAAAGTGTATTCAAGTACGGGCTCAGTAGTGCACTCGCTTCAGGTTTCAAATGTGTTGTTGTCAGTCTAATGCTGTTTTTTTCCTCCCTTGGAATCAATACGGTTGATTAGCCGGGAAGTAGTAAAAGTTCTTTGGCCAAAGTTTGGATGTTTGCCAGCGGACTGTTTCCTTGTCTTGTCACTGGAAAATATCCATTAAAAATCAATAAATAATACATTAAGGCACGCGGCCTCTCGCTCCGTTTAATAAAAAGTAGCAAGTGGAACAGCTTATTCTGTAATGTCACGCCTAATTAGCCGCGCCGGCGGAAAAAAAAAAAACCCACCTTCATGCAGTAATCTTACAAGGCCTGACCTGTATTCTGCCTCCTCTTCCTCTTATCCTCCGCTCGTCTCTGTCTCCTCTGTCGCAGACCACCCTCCGTACCTCCCCCCCCCTTCTCTCTCTCTCTCTCCGTCTTACCTTTTGTTTAGAGTGTTTGGATTTTGTGTGCCGAGATCAAAAACCCGAGAAAATCCCTTCAAGTGTGCGGCTCGAGGGACCCGCACGTTTACACAGACGCACACACAATCCTCAGATGAATACAACAAAACGACCATAAGCGGGTGAGCACTCGCTGCGATAATAGGCCCCCTGTGTGGCGCCGAGTCCTACGCGGTGTGGAAAATCATTTACTCGGTAAATTGGTAAAAAAAAAAAAAAAAGAGTACATATGGTGGCATCAGGTTGCGGTTGGTGGTTGAAATACAGTATGAAGCATGAAATTGTGAACTTTAGAAAAAGCCGGGGACTTGCTTTTCTCGCACTTTAATGCAAAGAACGAACTCCCATCACTCGTGCACAACACGATCGATAGTGATAGAACACCGTCATCCGTCAGACCAACCGTAATTCAAGCCGGTTAAGCAGACCCGGCGTTAAAGTTGCCGACGTCACAGGAAACATAGGCGGCTGATTAATGATTAAAATGTGCATCCGTGCACTTCTTTTGCCTTGGTGAATGTTTCATGAAGCGCTGCTTCGTGCCTAAATGGACGAGCCCGACCCTCGAGGGCGTGAACGCCGGGCACAGGATGTGAAATCTCTTCACACCAGGACGCCTTAGAAAGAGTACGAGTTATCCAACGGGACCGTACGGGTATAAAACTTCCACTGTGCGTAAGTGTACCATTGCAGCCCGTGTGTGTGTGTCGGGGCCGCGGCGAGGCAGCTGCTTACACTGCAATCAATGCTACGAGGCCCCTGTTAGGAGACGATCGATCTGCTTAGGACTTCATGCGGAACAGTGTCTTTCTCTGTATATCTCTTTGTTACTCTGTCTTTCTCTATTTGCCCTCTCTCTGTTCGTCACCATTGATCTGGGGGGGGGTTGATAGCGAGCATGTCGTGTCTGCAGGGGTCAAGAGGTCAATGCTAAACGCTCAGACACTCAGACGATGTAAGGAAAGAACAGGAGGTAACTTAACTGAAGTGAAGCACAGAAATAATCATGCGACAAGGAAAGAGGAGGCAGGACAAGAGAGCTTGATGATTGGTGTGTGTGTGTGTGTGGGGGGGGGGGTACACAAAAAGAAAAGCACACAACCGAACAGTTCAGTCGGGGATTGCGAGATGAAAGTATCACCTGCCGACCTCGCCGCTGCACCGGGGTCGGCCTGAGACTGCCTTCCCCACAGCGGATTCCGGCTAATCTCGACTAATTGAAAGGACCACTGATGCATACTGAAGAGAGAAAGAGGGTGTGTGTGTGTGTGTGTGTGTGTGTGCGAGAGAGAGAGAGAGAACACACACAGACAACCAGCGAATGAAAGGCAGCAGCTCCTGCTGCTACTTGCCTCCACTTGAAAGACAGAGACGGTTTCTCTCGCTCTCTCCGGCGCTTCCATCCCTTCAGCGTCAGACAGTCGAGCCGTCGACTTCATTACAGGTCATTATTCATCGCTCACGTACCTGCGACGCAAAGCCGAGGTTCAGTCATGTTTTGATCCAACATGTGGGTGTGATTCGATTATGTATAGTCTGGGAGAATCGCTGCATGTTTTATGATTCGCCCGCCTGAGAGGAAAAACGCCACAGAAGTTAAAAGAGCAAGTCGGTAGAGTTTGTCCACATCTGTCATGTGTGATTGTGTGACAGGAGGAGAGGACATGCAAGTCCAAACCCAGGCGGTCGGGTCAAGAACAACACAATGTGGACTACCTGAGTTGGCAGTCGCTGTGGCCTGATAGGTCAACGAAGGGTGCAGACACTCTGTGATGTGAGGTAACGAGGATACAAGGGCCGGGTGCAAAGGCTCCCCGACATCCATCCCACCTGCAGAGGATGCAAGGAGGGCGATAATCTGTCAGGGGACATTAATAGCAGGATCCATAAATAATTAATCCCTCGGAATTTAAATCAGCATTTCTTTGTCGGCATCAAGGAAATAGACTATAAAAGATGAGAGAGATTGTCACTCTGGATACGGGGAGGGGAGGTTAATCGTGCATGTCTTTATTGGGCGGAGGGGTTCCCGTTATAAGTCGTTGGACAAGTTTTCAATCCAGCCGTTAACTACAAGAAATGTCCTGTATTCCCGTCAATGCACAACACAGCAAAACACAAAATGAAAAGACTATATTATATATAATATGTATAAATGATTGTAGGCAGCTGAATAACGACGTGTCACATTGCTCACTTTGATCCATATCAGCCTCTTTCGGCTCTGTTATCGCATCGTGCGGCGTTTCGGTTGCGTAACCCGAGTTATCTACGATCTGCTAGAAATTATCCGCCAACTTGAAACTCATTAGGACGTCTATTTCTTTAATTGCACGTCTTATTGCAGGAGACAGGAATAGCGATCGTGTAAGACGTCACACACGGCAGGTAATTGGAAAACAAGTTATGCTTCTTTTAGTCGTTTGTATCTATTAGTTTTATCGCGTAAAAAATGAAAGATATGAGGAGGAGTGAGACGTGTGCACCGGCGAACGCAGGGCGTCTATATATTATCTGTTTTATAGCTGTTTATCTGCACCAAACTGAGAGCTGTAACATTAAAGCTCTGTTTGCGCCCTCCTCATCGTCTCAACTCCGACTTGTGCAGCATCCGATATGAAGCCGGGGACGTGAACATGCGGGCGTCTATTTCTTTGTACTCGTCGACCCGCTGATAACGACGGGGAAGCGGGAAAAAAACTACACCGGCAAAAAACCTGTTTTAATAATCTCTCCAAATGTTTGAGGTGGAAGCTCTGACGGATTCATGTTGGAATAACAAGCTCGGAGGGGACGGCGCCGCTCCAGCCTCATGTTAATGAGCCGCTGCTTTTCATGGCAGACGGCCGCCGTCGACTGTCGGAGGTGTCCTGACATCCTATTGTGCTTTGTTACATGTGGACAGGCTGTTTCGCCTGAAGGCCTCTGATTCATTCAAGGACAAGTTGAATCGTCACTGTCAGATTAACGGGATGTAGAGACGGACTGAACCAGAGAGGAGATGATTTTTAGTTGTGGAGACAATGCTTGTATTACTCATATTGTTATAAAGACCTTCAGTAGTCAATAGCATCTTGTCTTGTGAAGCTCCTCTTCATGATAACTCGGCTTCTGTTGATGCACATCAGCCGTTTAGTGCCTCGGGTGACACTAAATGGTAATATATATTCCACGTGTCTCTTGGTAATCTCTTAAAGTGCAGGTCGTCAGATTGCATGCCCGTATAGACCTCGGACAATTAGGCAAAAAGGAGTCTTCATGCCGCTCCGGCTGTCTGCAGCTCTCCAACCAGCAGCAGCACCTCCTTCATCCTCAGGACGAAGCAAAGAAAAGAGCTTTTTTTTTTCCCATTGCTGCTTTGCCCCCCGAACGCATCTCCCATAATAAATGCATTATCTTCACGTACTGATGGAAAACTAATTAGGTTTCGGTGCGAAGGCCCTATTGGATTTCTAGGAATTCTTCTTCTCCGGAATGAATCGCTTATATAACTTTTAAAACCTGCACAAAGAGCTGCAGCAACATGCTCAAGGACTTTGGAGAGGATTTCTACTTGGAGACGATACGTCCTGAGAGGTAGTTGGAGGGGCGGGGCTAAACCATTTTGTGATCTCGCCATGAAGGACCGTTGTAACTCCACGCCACATTTACAGATCTTTCCCAAACTTAAGAGGTTTACTTATAGTGCGTACCTGAAGGTCCTTATAATACGCCGACCGGGCGGAGCTGTCGTCACGAAGGCGGGGTCACCCGTGAGCTTCGGTTTTCATCTCATGGCAGCCACGTAGGCTGAGGGGTTCGGAGGTCTGAACAATAGGAGAGGGCCGGTCCAGGGGTAGGAGGCGGGACGGGGATCAGTGAATAATCCAAATACAAGGGGGGTCGCAGTAGTCCAAGAGGAAATTAATGAAGACGTGGATGAACTTTGACGGATTCATTATGGCAACAGTGGGAAGAAAAAACTAGCTGTTAGCATGAAACTGCTTACAGACATAAATTCAAACACAACAGCAAACAGGCAGGACAACATGGAAACAAGATTAGTAATCAGTTCAACATGTGTGGCCCCCCCTCGTCTCGCCTGCTTTGGCTGCAGGCTCTTCGTCACCTTCGTCTCCCGATGCCTCTGTGACCTTTACCTTCGCCCAGAAGGCAGCGCGGCGGGTGCATGACATCTTCTGCTGTTGTGTTCGCGTTCATTCAGCATATAAAGGCATTGAAATGTGTAAATAAACGGGACGGAAAGCCGTGCGGCAGACGTCCTGAGTTAGCAATAAGAGGAAGCCATAAATAACGTGAACAAGGAAGTCGTCTGTTCGACAAAGCAACGTGGAAAACACATCTGTCGCACATGGCTGGGAGACCTTCGAGTTCCTGCAGCATGTTTAGGAAAAACCTGGCATGGACAAAGTCTGTGTCTTTCCAAATTACTGGAGGCAGTGAGTCCTTGTAAACCTCTGCATAACGTGGCCTGGTGGTCATGTGACCGCACCAGCTTCCTCGCTGCGAGTTCAGAGAGGTACACTAAGTCTTTCCAGACCCAAGTGGAAAAAACACTGATGCAGCTACTATATTTCCTCCACCGAGTATCCCTCTCCGTCTTTCTCATTAGCCTGTGTCAGCATATCGGAGGCCCACCTCCTCCTCTACCCTTCAAACCCCTTTTTTCTAGTCTGGATGGAAAGATAAAGAGGAGGGAGAAGAAAATAAAGACTTGCTGTTTGTCCAAATAGGCTCTGCATGCTTGTCATCAGGAGCCAGGATGTGGCGGACCTAATCTATCCCCTCTTCATCTTGTTTTCTCTTTGTTCCCCATCTCCCTCAGTAACTGTCTTTATGTTCCTCTCTTTATAAATCTCTGTCCCTCTGTTTAATTGTGCTTTATTTTTTTTTTTCTCTCCCTCTGCTCGATGTCGCGACAGGCAAATTAAACTTTTGGCAAACGTACCGCAGCTTCTTGCTCCGGCCTTAAATCTGAAGTGTGCTCGGTGCGTGGCCTTGTTGTGACTTAAGCTGCAGCGGTGGGAGCGTCACAGCTCGGTGCTTGGCATTTAAACGTTATCCCGATGTCTCATTGCAGCAGTAATACAGCCCAGCCGACTGGAGAGCTATAGAAAGGCTCACACACAGTTTGGTATTGATGGAAGCCTGATTTACATTAGCAGACGACAAGAGCAAATGTTGAGAAGAAGTAAACGATGTGTTCATGTGTGCAAAGCTGTGCATCAAGGCTTGTAAAAACAGGAGCCGACCGGTGACTGCGTTGAGGACGACCACCCGCTGTTGATCTCTCCCCTTATTGTGTTGTGAATTATACTGGAAGTCGTGCTTGAAATAGAATCCGCTGATCTGTCTGCACTGAAGATGCAGGGTTCACCAGGTGCACTCACACTGTGTGTGTGTGTGTCGGACTTTCACAATGAATCCTTAACCCTTAAGATGCACGAGTGACTGGACACTCTTGCACAAGTGGGTCAAAAAATAACCGGTATTAGAATCAGTTTTTATGCTATTATAAACCTTCATATCTTCGGGTTCTTGGGGTATTAGCATACCAAGAGGTCACGGACTAACGAGTTCGTACTGAAAAATGATCTTTACTTAACTCCAGCCACAACGGAAACACCCTTCTCCCTCTCTGCACTTGCCTTCCAATCCCCTGCAAAGCATTCTGGGAATTGCAGTTCTGCCACCATGGCTATTACAGTTCTTACACTATTTTTGTTAATTTTGTTTGCCCTGCAAGATCATTGCACTCACATCTTCTTGGCGTTGTACTAGAATTCCCATCCAGAGGGATGTCTAATCATTAAACCGATGTGTTCATGTGTACAAAGCTGTGATGTCTATGAGAGCAGAGAGGGATCGTCAGTTCACCGCCAAGGCAGATTTATCGCGAACACAAGGAATACAATGAGTTTGACTGGAGCTCAGGTTTTATACAGACATCACAACCTTCCTGGGGCGTCGCTGGAACCATCGCTGGACATCATACACCTTGAGTGTTATCATCTCATAAGAGAAGATATATTAGGGAATGAACGATTGGTGCAGAGTAACTAATTAACCTTAATGTAATGAGTGGTGGGAGGATAAATCCCCCCCTGGAGTCCAGACACTGGTGGTGGTGGCGGCGGCTGATGATCCCTCCGGCCTGTTGGGCTGAAGGATGGACTGGAGCTGATGATTCTGACGAGACAGGCGGAGACGGGGAGGTGGAGGGAGCACGTCAGCGGTATGAGAGAACCGGAAGCTGAGGATACAATGCAGGAGGACGGAGGATGCAGACGGAGGGACGAATGGGGAGGCTCCAGTAGTTTGAGGATATTGGGAAGACCTACTTAATTGTGAACAGGTGTCCTCCTAACTAATACCAGACATGAGGAAAAGGGGACATCGCAGAGCTCCAGTTGTACAGAGGCTGAGGGCCAATCTTAGACTGCTTGCAGAACGAAGCGAGGCCTCGCATCCCATAAATCACGGAACCTTTTCCGGGCGCCATACGAAGCAGTTTGACTAGCTCATTGATCCTCCTTTTCAGGGAGACACACCCCTTTCCGAGAGCTGGAGCTTAGCCAAACTCACCCACCTTGCGGAGTATTTTTGTACTGGATCACAGCGTCAGCACATATACAAGAACACACAGGCACTTGAAACATGGACCGATCCAACCAGGTCATATTCAGGACGTCATGTGATCTGAGACGACTCTAATGTCCTCGCAGCCCATTTCTGAGCTAACAATGAAGTTCCAGCTGTGAATCCTTCAGTTTTTGTCCCCTATCTTTTTATAATGAAAGCATTTATGATCCTGTTTCTCAGGGTTGTCATGACAATTTAGTTCCACTGGAAGTACGATTCGGAACATGACTGGCTGATGCGCGTACGAGCCGGAGCTTTCACATGAATCCTCATTGAGCGTCGTCGCATGCTGCGGCGTGGCCTGATTTCCTTGAATGCATTGACGAGCCATGAAGAATCGGAAGAGAAGACAAACCTATTGGGCTGTACGTCGCTCTCAGCGAGAGACCTTCACAACGATTGTATCTTTAACCCTCTTTTTTAATACTTTTCTCGCACAAAAAGCTCTTTGAAGTTAATGCAATTATTCAATTTTCCTCTCACCGAGCTTTACAAAGCAGAAACCTTCAGCACAGAGATTAATCTCCACCTTGTAATCAATGACAATTTACTGATGTTAACAAAGAGGATCAGGCGAATACGTACAAGTCGATTATGATGAAAGAGTGTTTTTAAAAGGAGCAGAAATGTACGTGAGACGGTGTGTGTGTGTGTGTGTGTGTGTGTGTGTGTTGCTACAAGGATTTTAACAGTGATATCTCAGTTCAGGAGCAGGTGTTCTCCAGGTTGGAAGAATGATGCATCAAATTCATTCATCTATTTATGAATTGCATAACGTATATACAGACTATATACATGTACGATATGTATGCAAAAGTAGCTGATGTCAGCAGAAAATTCTGGTGTAAAATCAGTTTAATCAGACACAAACAGAGACAAGAGACGTGCATGGGTCAGAGCGGCCAGTTCCCTAATTGAAATTTGGACAAAAATGTTCGTTATTAAAACTTCTTCTGAGGAACAACAACTGGGTAAAGCTCTCACAACAAACCTTCCTGAGGTTTGAAC
>CAAKHC010011325.1:10387-23534 GCA_901007825.1 Macroramphosus scolopax
GTACAGGATGTGCAGTATAAACAGTGTGAACAGTAGCGCAATATACAGGCGAGCAGTATATACAGTAGCGATATAAACAGCATGAACCGTATAGAGCGGTAAAAACAATATAGTGCAGTATAAAGTGTATAGAGCAGTATAAATAATATGCATAATGGCAATAACAGATGTATGGCAATAAACAGATGTTGGGAAACTGACGAGAACTGTTGACGTGACCATTCACAGGACATAGAATAGTGTCGAATGCAGGGCTTTTATATCGGCATCGGTCCTACAACAATACATGTTTTGTTTAATAATGCTTTGCAGACACAATTTTAAAAGTAAGAAGATGTTTAACATCATGCTAACGGGTGTTTGTGTATCTCTATAGATACCCTGAATGGAAACAAAATCTACCAAGGTCAGTGAAACTCTGTGTTTTTAATAATCTGCTTTTAGCTGTGACCAGCCGACTCCCAGATATTTTGAATAACGCAACAATGACACAAGTGAATTCATCTCTGTGGTGTTTTAGTTCCCCTGCACTTCACTGGTTCTGTAAATCTCGTCCTTTATCCAGTCGGAGCGATCGATATGGCCACCGGCCGGAGAAACACCCTTCATCCTATTCTGTGTCTCCATCCTTCTCTTCTTCTTCTACCCCAAGTCCTCCTCATAGCAAACACAGGTCGGGCCCTCGTGCCTACAGGTCACATGGGGCCCCTTATTCTCCCCATCAACCACGCCATCACCACACCACAGGTAGACCACATGCCCAAGAAGAACCACTACAATGTTGTAACTTTCTTCTATCTATTATTCATTTAGAAAGCGGTTGATATTTATTTGTTTTGTGCTGTTCATGGTTTACAGTGTAAATGTTGGACCTGCCTCAGGAATGACGATGTTAATGGTGTGTTTTAACATCATAAATATATTAGAAATACTGTTATAAAGATGTTCTGTGCTGATTCACATTGGGCATCTGTTAATTAATTAGTGGCTTTATTGACTCTTGTGCTCCCTAAGGTGACACCCTCGTTGAACAGGGGAAACATTTACAGTATTGGTATCACCAAGAATCTCCCCCAGTTGATTACTTGCTTCCAGTTATTTATTATACTGCACGTTCTCTGAAATGTCTAAATATGAATATGTGATTAAACATTCATTAATGTTTATACATTTCCAGAGCAGAAATCTAAAGATTATAAATGGTGGTTCCAGTTTAACATTAGTAAACAACCACTGGGGGGGTTTGGATATTTGTAATTATCACTTCATTAAACAGAAAATACCGTCAACGGATTTGCCATTTTTTAAAAAGAATATAATGTTGTATTAACCAGTCAATGAATGATTGTCAAACAGTTCATAATATACTGCAGATAGGAGTTAGATGGTCTGATGTCTGTCAGCGCTGCTGAAGTGGAGATTGGAGAGTTTGAGAAAAGAGTAATATTAACAACACTTATAGAAAACATATTTCATCCATCAATTGTTAAAAAACAAACACCAAACATTGGTCCACAACTACAAACATTGGCTAATATTTCTATACTCTTGATTTATTTTCATTTTCTTTGAATGCAGAAGACGTCTTAATGTGCATTTTGTTCAACTAATCTGATAGAACTCATTTGAAAGAAGCAAAATAGCCTCAATGTATGAGACAATGTTTATTTCTTGATGTTTCACCTTATAAAATAAAAATATTCCTCAATCCACAACATTGTGAACATGAGCATAATACTACTACCAAGTACATAGTATAGTACATCTATAACTAATGAATGGTACAAATGTTTGAACATTTTCTGTCCACATGTTTTGCAGAGAGTTCCTCCAAGAGTGTTTCGAAGCGTCAACATTATGACTCAAGCAAACGCTGCTGTGAACCTGGCTGGCGTCAACCCTCTTCAAAGGCCGGAGGAAGCTCCAAACATGGACCATCACACTCCACTAAAACTGTCAAAAGCTGGACGAAGCCTGGAGCAAAGGTGATGAGCACGCAAGTGCCGAGGCTGCTGACGCTGGTGGTGCTCGCTGTAGGAAACAACAGCTTTTAACTAACCTCAGAGGCATTAACCAGCTATCATAGTATATGAACATGACGATGGTTTTGGGGTAAACATTAGACCTTTTCCTTTGTCCTGAGCCAGGCGACACCAGCAGAAAATATTTTAGGATTTATCCAATCACTTTTACTTCCAGACATTTGCGAGCAAAACACACATTTTAATATAAACAACAAGGACGCCTGATTGTTTTGCATTCAATAACTATGTTGATTATGCTAAAACTAACCTGAAACATGTGTTTTTGGTTGCCAGTCTTCCAAGCCTCCACCAGCAAAGAAGAAGAAGAAAGTCATCACTCCAGCGTCACAGGACTCCATCGCAGAGCGTCTCGTTTATCTGACTGGCATCCCGACGCATGCTAGTGAACAGGAAGTCACAGACCTGGTGGGGTCCTTTGGCAAGATCAACAATGTGATCCTCATGCCATGCTCCGACACAGACAGCGAAAAGGGGGAAGGACAAAAGGTGCGTTACCATGGAAATAGTCTCCACACGCTTCTACAGTGATCTGAACTCATCTCCCCGCCCTGCATGAAAACAGCGTTTGTGTTTGCATGTTTGTCTGTATTTGCATGCAGTGCAGGCAAATGAGATATTGTTTCGATTTCTAAGACAAAATAGTGTTGTTTTCAACGGTTGTAATACCAGCGACAGTTTATATTTATTAATAGCGGCACACGCAGGTATACAGCTGAAATCAGTAGCTTGTTTTTTTTTCTTCTGTGGATTGTGTTGACCAATCCACTCATTCATTTGGGACACTGAAATTTTACTGAAGGAAAATGAGTTTGATTGTTGTATTATTATTTGTTTGAGCTGCTTGCAGAGAGCCAGACACCGGCTGCTGGCCGACCTAGATTGACTTTTAACAGGAGAGAGAGCAGTGGAGCTCGGTCAGAAATTAAAAGGAGAAGAAGAAACCAAAACATAACAGAAGCTGGTCTATTTCATGGCATTTTTCAGGCCAACCAAACCAACCTTTTGGCTTTTCCAAAGTTTCAGACGTGAAATTATCACATGTTCTTGTTCTCGCTAGAAGGATTCATATTTTGACTTACACAGAGGACGTCAGTTTGGTAGATGGTCCTAAAATGTGGTCACAGGGATTAGACTTCATGCGTCCTCAAATGCATCCTGAGTGTACTAATAGATGTGTACTTGTGATCAGATATATCAGGATGAATATTAATGGCAGATCTGAGCAGGGCCATTGAGATACAAGATCTCAACCAGGGAGGCTGCCCAAATAGTTTGATATAATAAAAGATTTAAAATGATAGAAACAAAGACTATATGAAACCTCATCAAGAGTAAAAGCAGGGAAACATACAGGCAATATTCTGGAATATCAATGTCACAACCCAACTCGATTTGAGTCAGTTAAATAGGTTTGATAAAGCAGACACATTTCTTCTTCGGGGCGGCTTGTCAAATGAATGAAGGATAAAAGAGGAAAACATTCTTGGCAACCCTTGGGGAATTGAAATGATATATATTAGGGAGTTCACCTTAAAAAGGTCTGGAAAATAAAAAGTGTGTGTTTCTTCTTCTCTGGTATAGAAACAACCATCCCAATGATTCATTTGAAATGCAATGAGTGTGAGATTCTCACAAAACATACCACAGTCGTATATCCAGACTCCAGTTTTCTAAGTGAGGATAACCTACTTGCATGCAAATTCCAATGTACTACAAATAATAGATCATGTAATACAAATAAAACTGCCCAATTTTCCCTCTGGCTTGGAAAAGAGTCTCATGTCAAACAGAACAAATTGTAAACTTCAGGCCAAAGATCAATGTGCACACGACATTTTTTTTTCGTATTTTGATTTATTCGATATATTTATATCCTTGGCATTTGTAGGATGCAACTCTTTCTATATATGTGTCTTATGGTATCAAGAGAGCAAAGGTTGCTTTAGATGGAGATCGATTGGGTTCATAATTATTTCTGTTTGGGCCACATCATCAGAATGTCCCCTTCCCCTGTTGCAGGCTTCTGTGTGCATGATGAAGGCTGAACATGCCCAGGCGTTGGCTGGCTCCACACACCTCTTCATCGGAGACCAGAAAATCACTGCTTTAACTGCCAAGGTGTGCCCTGTTGAAAACACACTTGACATATCTGGGTTAACTCATGGATCAAGCTTCCACAACAAAGAGGAATCTTAGGCTGTATCGGGCTCCACAATGAACATTTCTCCTCTTGGAGCTTCATTAATAATCTATTTGACTATATGATTCCCATCATCACACCAGTAGAATGATTCTGGTAGTCCCTGCAACATTATAAAACATTTGAAACTGTTGGAAATTGTTATAGCATACTAATGAAAAGCATGCTTGTTGGTGCTCCAACAGTCTGGAGTTGTACAGAATGTGATGGTGCTGCTCTGCCAAGCAGGGCAGTTACTGAGTAAACCAACAGGAGAACAATGTTGGGTGAAGTTCAACGTTTCTGCAGTAATTCTTCTCAGTTTGCACCTTTTTAGATGTTCAGTGCTCATGATCACCTCAGGGACCAGTATTCCCTGTAGAAGTCGGAGGACTGCGTGTGTTCATACACATTTGGTTGCAGGTCAAAGTCTCCCTAACTAAGACTGAAAGAGATGTTGTGTGTAAAATGAATATTCACCCCATTATCTGCTGTCCTGTGTAGCCCAGCCCTATTCTGAGGGATCATATTATTTATGTTTGGACCACATGTGTATATATACTACAATCAGTAACCATATGTATTTATCTCTTAGCAACCTGATGCAGAGCAGATTCCCAACAACAGGTTTGTTTCCTTTTGTATCCCCACATGCTGCACACTCAACCTGCCCATGTCCAACTGGCTGTGGTGTGTCTGGAGGTAATGATTGTTCTCTGTTCACAGTAAACCTGCTCCAGCACCAGGAACTGTCACTGGGGAACAATCTGGTAGGAATTTCCACAGTAAATGAAACAAACTCAAATCCAATGTGTAGCTTGCTCTGACATAACCAACACAGTGATAAAATAGGTTTTGGGGCAGCTGATAATTACTTAACGTAGCATCCAGAACACATAAGCAACTGCACAGTTTGAGTTTATCAAAAGAATATAAACGTTCACAATAGAGATTCCATTCGCTGCCATAACAGATTGGTGCTGTGAGGGACGTGTTTTCTAATACAGTCGTCACACACACACACACCCACAAACCTCCTTTATAATCAGATGAAGGAAGTCAGAGTTGAACTGCACAACATGATTATTGTCAACAGAATTACTTCATCAATTTTACTTGATCAGTCAAATTAAAACCCTGCAGACAGTTTAGGATGTCTTTGCTTTTCTATAAAATATCCTGATGTTGTTGTTGTCTCTGCTTTGGCCTGCTGTCCCTCTCGTCTACATGTCTCCACTTCAGGAGCTGAGGGTAACCTGAAGACGTCTGATGAGGTACATAATCTGTACACCTACTTCACACAATGTGGACTAAACAAATGGAAACGGAGTGTTCAACCAAAGCCATGGACATCTTAAATGCAATTTGATTTTATATGTATTTGTAAATTTCGGACGAATAAAAGTTTTTCTTAATTGTATTTGTATATCAAAGATCCCGTACAGAATGCCTTGATGGGTCTGCAGTCTGTACAGTCAGACCCCCCCTGCCAAGGCAAAGCCATCTGATGCAACTACAGCATTACATCATTTGTTTTCTCAGGTGTTTGGTTCCAAGTAAAGAGTTTAATAATAGAAAGTTACATGTCACCCAGGTCTTCATGTCTTTAAGGGAACCTGAAGTTCAGCTAACTTGTTGGTGTCATCTAAAGAACTTCTCACTAACCGTCAAAGTCACAATTTTGTGGGCAATTTTTTTAAGAGGAATAACATGTTTGTGCACACTAAAACAGATCTTCAAGGTATTACTGAAACAATTGGATTTTCTTTCCTCCCCAAGTATGAGCGCAGCTCCCAGAGATCCAGTAACACTCGGGCAAACTGGTTTCACCAACACTAATAGAATATTATTTATTATTATACAATGTCTCCCACAGAAGGCAGTGGTGTTAATCACAGGACTTCCTGAGAGCGGCTGGTCAGAGAGTGACATCATCGAGCTGGTCCAGCCCTTTGGAGCTCCGTCTGACATCATCCTAGCAGCATCCATAGGAAAGGTACTTACTGTTATGTTGTACAACTGTTTCTTGGGTAGACACTTAATGCATTTGAATATATTTCTTTCTGTTATCAACCTGTGAAAGGAAAACAAGACAATAATAAGCATGTCTTCTCTGTGGTAGGTCCTGGTGTCCATGCCGGACATGGAGACTGCTCAAGAGATGGTGAAGGTCCAAACCTTCATACCGGTGAAGATTCAAGACTCTGAGCTGAAGATGATCCCCCTCAAACAAAATATTGGCATCAACACACCGGTAGGGCCCCTGTCATCATTTACAGTACAATAATCCTCTTGACATGTTCCTTGGGAGGTCTTCCACTTCAGGAGCGTGCTTGCATCATTTCTTTTCTCTTTGTGTTGAATAATGAACGTTGCACAGAACTGCTGAGTAACAGAAATCTCCTGCACACAGGTGTCTCTCTACAATCTTCTGACGGCATCACTGGACCCATTAGTGAGTATTTCTGTCAGCAGTGTATTTTGTTGAATTGGTATCAGGTGTCTATTTGCACTACTGGAAAATCCAACGACCAAGCCGAGACCGCAGGAAAAGAATTGTGGCCCTCTAAGTCTGGTTCCTCCTTTGGAGTGATTTAGTTTTATTGGCCCTGGCGTGGACATCATGACGGAGCCCCGGGCCCGGTGCTGAGCTAGCAGCTGTCCACCCCCTGTAGAGTGATTGGGTGTTGCTTCCTCCTGCAGGAGAGTCCAGCTCCAGTAGCCTGGAGTTGTCTGTTGGTCATCAGTAATGTTCCTGACTCGCTGTCCGGCTCCTCTGAAGCCCAGAAGCTGGTTCGACGCTTTGGCACTGTGATCAAGACCCTCGTGGTCAATAATATGGTGAGAACATGTTGATCCTTATAAGCCTTCTGAATATTTGGACCCTCAGTCAAAGCTCTATCTTGTATCTCCATGTCAGCAACCTCTCTCTCCAAATCTTTGTCGCCTTATCTCGTTATGTATGAGGAAAGGAACCAGGCATGCTGTTAACAGGATGTTTTCTGTCTTCCTGCTCAGGTTGTCTGTGAGATGGCCACTGCAGCCATGGCCCTGTCTGTTTACAAGCGCTTCCAGAAGTTTCCGTGCATCATCCAGAACAACCCTCTGTTCTTCTCCCGGAGGCCCGATCCCAAAGCAAACACACAGGCCAAAGTCATATCTGCTTACTTGGATATTTCTGAGGTTGGTAACTGTGAATATTCGTTGGAATTCCATCCTGAAACGATTTATTTACTATTTACAAGTTGCTGTAAACACCTGAGTGCATGTGTTCGATGCTCATTATCTCTTTGCGTCTTGTTGCAGGATCCGCCTGCAAATGGCAAGGGCAACAAAACAGCAGCTGTAGATGAAGAGGAGGGTGCACATGAAGAGAATTCCAAATCTCCACTGGAGGGCAAGGAAAAAGACTCGGACGAGAAGTTAAAGAGCACTGAGAAGAAGGTCTGTGAAGATGGAGCTTTGGGCGGAGACGGAGGGAAAGACGACAAGATCAAGAAAGATCAGCCTCCAAATCTGGTTTCTGACTCTTCGGTTGCACCAGAAGTAGATGAGAAGTCAGACATGAGGAAAACATCTGCTGTTGAGAACGTCTCGCAGACCACAGATGAACCTGAGGCTGAGAATGATGAGACCCCAGCTGGTGAAGAGACACCCGGGGAGCCGGCCGTTCCTGAGACCCCCAAGGTATCTGAGGGCTGATTGTTCATCATGTTTAATACTAGTTTAGAGCGGCTGGTCATTTTTGAATTCCTGTTTCTCCAGGTTACTCAGGACATCGTGAACGCGCTGCTTGTGGAGGCCCGAACAAGAACTGCAAGCTGTCCCAACAAAACAGAAGCTTCGACTGATGGAACCGAGGCAGAAACAGAACGAGAGACAGAGCGAGATGAAAGAGCAGCAGAGGAGACAAAGGAGACAAAGGAGACAAAGGAGACAAAGGAGCAGGCAAAGAGCCACCCAGAGGAGGAGGTGAAGAAGAAGCATGAAATAGAGAAAAAAGAGAGGAAAGCAAGGATGGATGCAAGGGAGAAAGAGAGGAAGGAGAGGAGGGCCTGGGAGAACGAGCAGAGGGCCAGGAGGGACAGGGAGAGGGACGAACGAGCCAGGAAGGAGAGGGAGAGGAGGGAGTGGGAGAGGAAGGAGAGGGAAAGGAGGGAAAGGAAGAGGCCATACGGTGAAGGGTCATCTGAACCAAGGTCATCTGAACCAAGGTCATCTGAACCAAGGTCATCTGAACCAAGGTCATCTGAACCAAGGTCATCTGAACCAAGGTCATCTGAACCAAGGTCATCATACAGGTCTGAGGCACACAAGCAAAGCTCCTGGAAGGAGGAACGGCACAACAACTCAGCCAAATCAACCAAAATGGTGAGAAGACACTGTTGGAGCAGACGGTGGCTCGTCCTCTTGTTCCCATCACTCAACTGTATTCTGTAATCAGGACGAGGACAAGGAAGCTGACGAGTTTCCCTTCAGCCTGAGTGACTTTGTGACGGTGGATGAAGTCGGAGATGTGACTGACCTGCCTCAATCTTCTGCTGAACCCATGGAAACCACCGAGGGAGGGGACGGGGCGCTGACGTCTGTCCAACAGGACGCTGCAGGGGTAAAAGTACTTCTACACATTTTCACATGTTTTTAGGTTGTGTGAGGAGACTGATTTAGATTGTGCTTTTTGTTTCCTCCAGGACACGCCCACAGAGTTTACTACAGCACCGACCTCATCAGAAACCACGGCGACCTCGGAGGAGACCGATGAGCACGGATCCAAGTGCGAGGCTGTGACTGCACCAACAGACAGTTTCATGTCATCAGAGTTGACTGACGGTCTGGTCCTCGTTGCTGCATCATTACCTTCACCATCTCCACAAGTTGCCTCTCTTTGCACGCCGACATGGCGACCGGGAGCACCTGAGACAGGTAGAACATCAAGCTGTTTCCTATTAATAATAAACATGAACAGAATTAACCCACCTGTCTTAAATGTGTCACTATTTAATGAAACCTACAGCAGTAGTCACCGTGGACTCCGTCCCTGGACTGGAAACACCACCTGCACCTGCCGCGTCCTGCGACCCGCTTGAAAAGGCCCCAGAGGACTCAGACACACCTAATACAGAGGTAGTGACTGCAGAGAGACAGCTGGATGACGAAGAGCAGAGAGCCTTCAATCCCAGCCATGAAAAGGACGAGGAGATGGTGTCTGATAAAGCAGTGGAGCAGGAGACGATGCAGAGTGCAGAGGACAAAGGGTCGAGGATTCCACCTGCTGAGGCGGGTAAGATGATTCATGCATTTGATTCCACTTCGTACGACGGGGGTCAGATACACTAGTCACATACAATCACATCCACTAGTGTTCAGAAGTCTTGGAACAGCTCTGTGTGTCCAGTTTTTATTGAGAGGCAGCGTAATAACTCATCGTGTCATCATCAGTCCAACCAAGTCGTCTCTTCAGACGGTGGAGACGGAGATAAGGACAGATCATATGTGTTGTGGCTTTAGGTCTGCCAGACCTCCTGTCCCAGTCCACGAGGAGGTTGATACTAGAACACAGTCCTCACCGACACCCGGCTGTCCTGGCACATTCTCTAAAGGAAAGACGGAAACGTTCATAATGATCCGTCTCCCTTTTTCTTGTCAATAAGAAAGTCTTCAATAAAAGTTGTGATATCTGAAGGTGATCGGATGCCGGTGGTGTCCTTATGCCTGGTTAGTGACCAGAAGGGTTGCAGGTGTTTGGTGATGAGGACTGTTTGACTGGTTGGGGTCACCAGGTTTCCTTCATAGGATTGCGTAAAATTAGGATCAGTTGTTTGTGTCAGTCCATGTTCCATGTTTCCCTGTTCTCTCACTCAGGAATGCAAACGAGGTGTGAGAGCGACACGACGACGGAGCAGAAGAATGTAAAGAAGACAATAGATGCAGGACCTCCCACGGCCCCCCAGGACTACCCCCTCACTCCATTCGACCCCGGCCACCCAGTTGGTAGGACAGCTACCTGGACCTATTCAGGGTTATTGATGTTTCCACTCTAGCTCATTCATCAATAGTTGACATTGGAGTGTGTCCATGTGTCCCACAGGTCTGGAGTTCCTGGTCCCAAAGACCGGCTTCTTCTGTAAGGTCTGTAATCGCTTCTACAGCGGAGGGAAAGAAGTTAAACTGAGCCACTGCAAAAGCCTCAATCACTATGAGAACTTACAGGTAGGGAGAACCAGTGCTCTGTGTGAGTATACTGTCAACATGTTCTTGATTTTAAAGACCCTGGTCTCTAAATAAAGCCTTAATGCCTCCATAAAGACGACAGGACTTTTTGTTCTCATCCAGTTTCTTGTTGATTCTCTTCCAGAAATACTTGGAGATGAGGAAGGTGGTGAATGTTCCTGCCAAACCCAACTCCAGCTGATCGTTGCCTCCAACTCTGCCAACATCTCACTGCTCCTCTCCTTTTGTTTTGCCTCCAAATGTCTCATTAATGGTCCAGATTCTCACATTGGTTTAGACTAGTCTCATGTCCTGATTTTCCATGTTCAATTAAAATAAACAAGACAAACCTGTTGTGACAGACGGCTGCCAGTGTGAACTTCATTGTCGATCAACTGAGAGGTTTGTTTTCTTTCTGAATAAGCCGTCTCGGATGGTGACTCATCTGAACCACTTCACAGGGATGTTTTATCTCCAACCAGAAGGCTCGTAGTGGTCGCTAGTCATCTCTGATTGCTAAAGCACAATTAATGTTGAACTTAAAATTGGCTGCCGGTATGTCGATAGATATTCAGCCTGTCCACAGTGACGTTTTCTTCCATTGAATTTAATGGACATTAATGTTCAAAGCCTTTTACAATGTAATCATCATTCACCCACGTCAACAATGATGGAGGAGGAGGCTGCCCTGTGAGGAGCGACTCCCTCACCAGGAGTACTAAAGGGTCCATGGAGGAGCAGAGGACCGAACCAGTAACCTTCTACCTACTGAGCCATGCTGCGTCCATGAACATGGAGGCAAACGTTTAGCGGTTTGTGCAGCTTTTTCCATCCAAACCAGCCAACAGAAACACATCTGAACCTGAACCTGGAATCCAGTCGCAGTATGTGTGAGATGAGATGAATTCATAAAACAACAACAATAGAACTAATAAAACCAAAGTAAATAGATGCATTATAAACTAATGGTAAAATGTACTTGATTAAATGGGGGGGGTATGATGGTACTGTAAATTGATTGGATAATTGAGTGGACGCCGTTGGCTCACAGCCAGAGCTGCTGGAGGGTTCTTGAGGGTTCTTTAAAAGATCCATTATGAGTACGGAGGGTGCGTCGGGTTCATGGTCATAAGTGATGAGGAGGTGTTGTTGATGTCAACATTGTTTCTCCCACTGGCCTAAAGTCAGACTGATACAGTCTCTGGTGTCGTCACTGTTCTTGTATTGAACTTTTAGGAACTGAGGGGAGTGTGACACCAATAAGATCCTTCACTAGAGAACGCGATACAACGGCTCGCCACTGAGTGGCGCTGTTTGGGATGATGCAATAGCTTTCACTGGAATGGCTGATGTGCAACTGTGCCATCAACCCATGCAAGGACCAGAAACAGCTGTTGAATAGCTGTCCACTGTAGTGCCCCCTATCGGTGAAGGAGGGGCATGGACCCTGATGGGTCCTCTTATCTAAGACATCAGGCATGCTGGAGTTGCTAATGAGAAAGAAGTCAATGCAGGAACAGGAGTTGTGTACAGGTGAGACTTAAGAGTATTCTCAAATACTCCGACCAACATCGCTTATATGTTGCTTTATTCAGACGTGTTCCAGAGTTAAAAAGTATTCAGAGTGGTAAAGAGGGAGAGACAGACAGCAAGTTAGAGAGTGTTTAAATACCTGCACAGCTGCACCTGTCAAGCAGGTTGGATTGGGTCGACTCGGCAGGTGGGTCAACAGCACCCTGACAGGGAAACCGACAACTGAAGCAGAAACAAAAAGGATAAAACACTGGAAGGGGAGAGTGGCCGTCACCACTGGATGTATCCTGGAAACAACCGGTAAGACATATTAAAGTAAGATCCAGTGGAAACGTCTGTCCAGGCCAGCTGACTCTGGCTGCTATCAACACCTCTTCATTATCAGGAGAAAAGTCAGTTGGCACAATGTTCAGCTGTTGACAGTGTTTAATCTGTGTTTAATCTGTGTTTGATCGCTGCTTTCTAATTGCAAACTTGTGATTTTGAAAGAATGTCAACATCTATTTAATGGGTGTTGATTCATTTGTGGATATTAACTGTGTAAGAAAAAGTAAATCACATGGTGTCGGAGGCTGAAGGAAAACAATACAAGTTAAAGGTTATGGGAAATAAATGCAGATACGACAGAGGAACGTCCTCCTCTGGCTCTGATAGATGATGATGATGATGGTTGTGAGCACGTTGGAGCTCCGGCTCTGCCTGAGACATCAGAACAAAGACAATATGTATTAATTTGTGTCCTATATGTCAAAAAGGTGACTGACATGTGTTTGACGTCACAAGTCTACTAATGTGTCGCATGAAGGCAACGGAATGGAGCTATTAGCAATTCTCTTATTGGCACCTATAAATGATTCACTTCAGTCATTGGAAGATGACGAAGGACCAGCAGCTGTGAAGGATTTAGCTCATCTAAAATGGGCTGATGTCCTTGTTGGACTGGTCGAACAGCAAGCAGGTGTCTCTGAATGAACCATCAGTCTGAATTATTAACCACCTTTATATTCTCGTCATTGTTTCCTCTCTCGTGTCAGTGGATCCGTATTGATGAATAAACTGGTTTATTGAAGGAAACATCACCAACATCAGGTGTACTCAGGTGTTTCAGAGATCTGTCTGACATCAGTCCTGATCACTCCCCCCCCCCCCCCCCCCCCCCCCCCCCCCCCCCACCGCGCCC
>CAAKHC010011326.1:33869-56796 GCA_901007825.1 Macroramphosus scolopax
GGGCATTTGAAAAGAGAGAATTTCACAGTATTACGTGATAGAAACCGCTGCCCATTGCTGGTGCACACCAATGTTGTACGGTGTATTTAATACTCTTCATAACAGTACGTTGGGTTTGTGTGGCTGTCGTCGGATGAACAACAAGCTCTCTCCAACAACGAGGCACTCAAAGTACACAAAACACTAAATGCATTAAGAGAAAATAGAAAATAGGAAATAGAAAATAGGCATGAATAGATAAAAGTGTAATAAAGCCACAGTGTGATGAGTGATGGGAATAAATAGTTGAATTGATCAAAGAGCAGTGGTGAAGAGTAAAGTTTGAAGATTTAAACCCACTAAGAGTCGGTCCAGTCCTCCAGTTTTCTCTACATTTCTGCTACCATTCATCGCTTTGTAAACCAACAGTAGTATTTTTCAAATCAATTCTTTGGCACATGAACCACTGCAAAGATCTGAGAACTGGTTTGATCCAGTTCCTTGTGAGGGCTCAAGCAGCAGCAGCAGCAGCAGCCGAGCTTCCTCAAGACGAGTGAGTCTGCTGTACATTAAGATACAGGTCCAAGTCCATGACGATGCCAAGATTCCTGCCTTTAATCAGGCTGAGCACGGCCTGCTGGTGGTTCCTCTTTGGCTACAAAAACAATGATTCCCATTTAATTCATATTTAATTGAAGAACATTTTGGCACATCGGTGCTTGGGATCACTTACATCTGGAGGTAAAGTCCATACAGTCCATCTATGTGCCATCTGCAGAATGAAGACATGTATTTTTATTGTTCTCCATAAACTGAGCTAGTGGGAGCATGTAGATTAAACGTGACCCAAGAACAGAGCCTTGGGGAACTCCTCTTCATCGTTGTCCTCACAAATCAAGATAAGATTATCTCACCTTACCTATCCAATATAAAAATATGCTATATATATATATATATATATATGTGTGTTCAATATATAGTATATAATATAGATTTTTTTTTATGGCAGGCAATCTGTAGTCACATTCATCATGACACCCACCCCCCCTCCCCCTCCCACCAACGCCACCACCATTTCCAAGCTTTGGTTTAAAAACTGAAAAATCGTATTTCAAAGCCGGTTCCTGTGAAACGTGCATCAATAGAAGACCCTTTGAGCTGCACTGTAAAGTGGGATTTCATACCTCTTTGGGCCTCAGCAAGGCGACGACCACGTGATTCACGGTGAAATGGCATCACATCAGAACGAGGGTGGGGGGATGGGCGAGCGAGTGGGAGAGGTAGGCAGGGGAGAGGAGCGAGAACAGAAACACAGAGGAAGGATTATTAAAATTGAACCGGGGGAGCGAGTTGAGAAAAAACATATGGTGAATTCTTAAGCAGGAGAGGATGAGGCTGGGGAGGATAGATGGACGGGGAAATTGAGGCTTGCAGGAAATCAGCTGATAAGAAGCAGACAGAAAATGAGTCCGGTTCATCCAGAGTCCAAAGGTGCACCACGATGAGATGATGAACCAGCAGCAGCGGTGTCACCGAGTCCAGCCCACATGGTGTAATCAGACATGACTTCAGCATCAAAGCAGGGATCTCGGTATAATTCATTTGTTTCTCTTTGCATTTCGCCGCCTGGTTTCTGCAGCTGACTCGCTCATCTGGCTGCAGAGCGCACCGGTTCCAGGGAGTCCTTTTACTCTGCAGTCACAAATCTTACCAGATGGGTTTTATCTCCTCTCCCTGCACGCCTCTGTAGTACATTGTAGTGATTCATATTTTCCTCTATATGTGATTGTAATTTAATGTGGGCAGCTGTACATTCATATCTATATGTCTGCCTCTCCCGTCTAGGCACTCTGCTCCTCTGCGCCTCCTGTATCGGTGAGCGTCCGATTGGCCTTCGAACGCCCCGTGTGTCTGATTAAGACTTGCCAGCCACTGATTTTCATTGGCTGTGTAATGGTGCAGAACATAAACATCTATCAGGAGCGACGGGCTCTGTGTAAAACAAGCTATTAGGCAATGCGGGGAAGGTAAGTGGGCGTAGAAAGTTGGAACAAGCAGTAGGTGTCAGAGTGAACTGTCACCTCTGGAAGGAAATTAAAGATGTCACAGGCAGGAAGTGGTTTTATGTTTGTGTTTTTGCTGCAGTGGGGCCCTGCCTCCTTTTGCATTTTGCATTAATGACGAGCTACTTCACCCGCTAATGTTGGTGCAGTATGGCAAAACACTGTAGTGTTCCACAGATTGCAGGAGCCTCGCTGCAGGAAAACCGCTGAACATGCCGGAAAATAAGTGGAATGCAAACTGGGACATTCATCTGGTCTATTTCTCAAAGTTCTAATAACTTCACCGTGATTAACTCTATCTTCAATTGACCTACCTGGGGAAAATGGGATAGATCAGGTTTGGGTGCATTGTGTCCTCGCCCAGGTGCCGGCTGTCCCACTGTGAACCTGTGGCTGACAAATCTGTGTATAATCCGATAATGTTCTTAATCCCGGGGTCACATTAGAAATGGATGAGAAATTAATCTGCTGTCAGGTCTGTCAGGTATGAAATTTGTCAGTGCCAGTGCTTATTTCCAACCAAATCCCTCTGCATGGGCCAACCAGCACCCGAACCAGCCGGATCTCTTTGTCCAGACTGACAAATGTTCTTTGTCCTTTTGTCCTTGTTGTGTGAAGATTTCGTCAAAGTGGAATTTTTTACAGACCGAAAACCAGAAGAAAAGCCGTGGTGGAGAGGTGAAGAGGGAGTGAAACCACTGCAGCTCCGGAGAAAGAAAACTAGTTAACATCCAGAGCAAAATGAATCGTTCCCCTGGCAGACAGAAAGTTAGGAACCTGGTCACCGTGCAGCTTTGCTACTCCGTCCTCCCCCACATGGATGCAAACATCAAGAGTTCTGTTTCAGCGTCTGCCATATCTGCCCATGCCATGCATATGTGCTACAGTAACCAGGCTAATTTCATTGCTTCTGGCTGAGTGGATCAAAAAGACCAGCATACACTGTTTTTTTTTTTTTCTTTCTGTTTGCTTTCCCCTTTTCATGTAGTAATCGGCACAAAAGACGAATTAAAGCAGCGCTCCCCCGGAGCCAGTCTTCTCTTTTCAGATTGGTAAAAGAGGAGAAATTGGGAGGACATGCTTCTTTTTTAGGGGGGATTGCTGGATTCCCTTTCAGGTGATATAAAATCGTCACATGTTCTGAAAAGGCGACACGGAGCAGAGGCCGCTTCAAGGGAACTTGTGGTGTGTCGATGTCTCCTGGTGGAACAGACATGAGAAGCTTCCACACCTCCGTCCTCCACCCGAGGTAGAAGACAGAGTGTATCTTTGTCAATTACATACATTAAGGTCAGACGGACGGCTCTGAGAATCCCTGCGAAGCACCTGCAATCACATGCAATCAATTGGTGTTCCTGCGGCGCTTTTTCCTCGTGGTCTTAAAATAGCTCCCGGTGTCTTCTGCTGCAGTTGTCATGGTGGCTAAGGGCCGGCAGATAAAACGTGCGAGTCCTTGAAATTATTTGATCTCTAAATATAGTGCAGCTGCCTTTTTGTCTCAGACGCGTAAACGTGCGGCGATTATCGTGGATGTTTTCTCGCGTGTCCTCCTCCACCAGCTGATGTGTGGCATGCAAACCGACTATCATGGCTCCGCGAAGACAGACACACAGGTATAATGTCTGCTGAGTCCTGCAGAAATCACATGGTGTAAATGCATGACAGCATGCATAATTGCATTCTAACATACCCCAATAATTTTTGCATGTCGAACGTTGCAGTAAGATAAAACTACTCAAACGTCTATTTCATCTCACAACTGGCTGTAACTGTTTTTGTTGTATTTCCACTGGTAGATGTTGATTTCTCTTCTTTTTTGTGGTGCTTTGAAGAGAGTATTCAATCCCAATGCACTCGTTTTTTAGAAAATGCCTGAAAATGAGGGAAAGAAAGAGAGACGGAGCCCCTGCATTGCATCAAAGCAAAGTTGTCTAGAGGCTCTGGTTTCTTCTGTTCTTCCTTTTTTTTTTCAAGTTCATGACTAAAGGAGATATCTCGGGTCCCCGCTGAGTTGAAGATGGATGCGCTTCGATTTCTCCCGGCTTTGCAGAGTCATTCTGTCGGCGGAATGGAGAAGAGACCGTCCCTTCACGGGTCGCCTCCGATGGTCAGCCTCAAAACATTTCACTATATCTTTATATCTCACTCAATCTATCCATCTCGTGCGGATATACTGTTGATTGCTTTCTTCTGTCTGACCTTCGTGAGGGGCACACACCACCTTCCTCTTAGTTCAAAGTCCTTTCTCAAATGAGGGAGGAAAGGTCGAGCAGAAAGGGCAGCTGCTGAAGTATTCGGAATCATGAGCAGCTTTTTGTCATTCCTGCAGAGTAGAAGGGCGATCGCATACGTTCACGAGGAGATTCTGCATATGTACCTCCCGACCATAAGGGCGATATTTGTTTCGGTGCATGCAGTATAGACTAAAAAGTTACGGAGCATAAGGAATGTGATGTGCCTCATAGAAGTAGCATCGGTGTTGCAACCCAATGCAGAGTGATGAGATTCTGTACAAGGTGTGTCCTGCAGTGGGTGGCTTTTTTTTTTTTCTTATCCAGAGTGGGTGTGGCTAAAATCACTGCACCAAGGCAAAACTTCCAGTGTGATAGGTCAGTAAACACAAGCCTGAGTAGCAGACACAAAGTACTGCACCTCACACGTTTTCTGGTGTACATGAGTCCCACTTTTATTTTTCCACAGAAAAAAAATGATGTTCATTGCTTTTTTCTGATCTGTTTTCTCGGTTACATTTAAAACCACCCTATGAAAAACTGTAGCACCGGAGCAGGTTTGTGTTGCCCATTCTTTGATAAAAATGTGTGCTATTTCCAGTTTTTTGATCAGCTTTGAATGGGGGGGAGACATTTTTCATTCTTGTATATAAAAAAAAAAGATTTCTTTTTCCAGTCATTTGCAAAATAAAACAGAGAGAAAACTGTATATCTTCTTTTGTCTTTTTTTTTTTGTCTTTTTTCTTTTTTTAAATCACAACAAATACATTTAAAGCAAATAAAAAAAAAAAAATCTGGGCGGCATTTAGCATAATCCAAGCAAGGGAATCAGCTTTTCATGATGATTATTATATATATTTATATATTTATATGTATACATATATATTATGTTTATATACAAGTATGGCACTTGATTACACAGAAAGCAAGAAGAAGAAACACTTCACAAATAAAAAGCAGTGGGCGCTTTGGTGTGTCATGAATTAAGGAAGTCACAGACGTTAGCAGTTTGCAGCAAAGTCACCAGATACTGTTTGCAAGTAAGCTATAAAGCAATGGAATGGTTACATGTTAAGGTCAGTGGTGCAACACAGGCAACAAAAACATGACTTACGCTGATGTATTTGATAGGTTGAACCATAGTCAGTAAGGATTTATATATCTATGTGTATATAAATCTGGATGGTATTTTTTTTTTCCATTTAACCACTGGTACCATTTAATAAGGTTGATGCCTAGAATAGGTGGAAAGAAAGAAAATGTCTTAAAAACACCGTCAGGTCAGTAGCACATTTTGGATAAGGTCAGGCTCTCAGGTGTTCACCCCTTAGTGCAATTTCTTTTTTTTTGCATTTTTACTCTCTTCAAGTACAGCAGAACAGCCCACAAGGAGTAAATATGTGAACACGTTAATATGGTCTCCATCAAGCATCTTACAAAGTATAAACGTTACTTAAAAAGTTGCATCAGTGCAATAATAAATAAGTAAGCAAACGTGTCGTCCACGCTCGCCATGGAGTCCTTAAAAGATCAACAGATTGGAAAATAAAATATGCCCACTCTTTAAAGTCATGACAGGAATTCGGCGTGCGCAGCTGTCCATCATGTCCATCACCTCTCCACCTTCCGCATGTTTACACGTACGCAGAGTCACTGGACTGAGTGCGGCCGAAGTTGGGCACACTCATCCTCGGCAAGTCCTTGTTTCTGATCTCATAAATGGACTTCCGCCGAGCCTGCACGCCTCGCACGGCCGTTTTGATTTTCCTCCAGCCCAAATGATTGAGTTCCGCCAGGTTCAGCACCACGCAGAACCCGCTGACCGCGAACATGAACACCAGGAACACCGTCTTCTCCGTGGGTCTGGACACGTAGCACTCGACGTCTTTGATGCAGGGGTAGCGGTCACATTCGTACACCGACGGCACGTTGAATCCATACAGGAAATACTGACCCACCAAAAAGCCTATTTCCAGCGCGTTTCTGAACACCACCTGGATGATGTAAAACCTGGAGATGCCCTCCTGGCGCCTCATTTTGGACTTTGTAGTTCTCATAGCCGAATTGGGGATCTCTTTGACTTCCAAGCAGTCCGGCTCGGCCTCTTTGGTGGAGTTCTCCGTGTTCTGAAGTACTCCGTTAACAATGGTGTTCTTTATCTTTTTGCTCTCGTCCCGCTTCAGCGAATCTTGATCCTTGTCGAGCGTCAGATAGACCGTCGAGTAGCGCCGCTCCTTCTGCTTGGCCGACTGGTGCACCGAGTACGTGATGAAACAAAGACTCGGCGTGCACACCATGATGATTTGAAAAACCCAATATCTAATGTGTGAAATGGGGAATGCCTTATCGTAGCATGCCTGGTTGCAGCCCGGTTGTAAGGTGTTACAAACAAACATGGTCTGCTCGTCATCATAGACAGTCTCTCCAACTATTGCTACGATAAGAATCCGGAAGATGACCACCACTGTTAGTAGGATCCTACAAAGCAAGCAAACAAACAAACAAACAATGTGAAAATAAGTGTAAATATACGTGTTTATTGGTGTCTGTGTGCTTTGGAGCTGCGCTGCCGGGGTCCGATTGTGCGCGTTAATTTGGGGAGCTGTCCGGTGCTGAACCAGGACGCTCCTGTGGGTTGTGTGTTTCTTACCGTGTTCTTCTCCTCGTGTCTGTCTTATGTGTTTTGATGGCTCGTGTTCTGATTAAAAGCCATGTTAACAATTGCTTTGATTGTGTGTGTGAGTGTGTGTGTGTGAGAGTGTGAGCTTTGCCGATGGAAAGATGAGACAAACGCCGACTCTCTCTCAATCTCACTCTGACACCTCCTTGAGCGCACAAACTCGCCCCACACACACACACACACATTACATGGATACGTGGATGGATGAATACGTGAAAATGTGAATTTCAGTTGGGGGTGTTTGACTGTGCAGCATCATCCCAGGTTCTGAAAAATAGACAGCTTGTCAAACTGCGTTACTTGCGCTGCCTCGTTTATGAGCAGGAAAAAAATAGGAAATCTGTGGAACAAGACAGAGAAAAAATCCACAACACAGACACGGAGGACTGGGAACCATGCTACGGAAGATCCTTGAGGCACAAGACAGAAACGGGGGACTGGGGGCCATGCTAAAGACGATCCTGGAGGCTGCTGCGATTCTTCGTTGTTCTTGCTTTTTTTGTTGGTCATCTTACCTTCCTATCATAGTAGAGTGCTGCTGGACAGCAGCCTCCAGGAGCCTCTCTAGTATAGTCCATTCCCCCATTTCTGAGCATCCGGAGAAGACGAGGGCACAACGGCACTCTTGTTCTTATCCCTCCAAAAAAAGCGCTTTATCTCCCGAGCCGCTTCTCACTGCTTCTTCTTCTCGCTGTTGGTCTCCAAGAGCGTCCGATTTTTTTTTGTTGACTAAAAACGCATCCGTGACGGGATGCCACTGCCGTCCCCTGCTCTCTCCGTGTCTCTGTGCGCTATCTGGTTGGTTGTGTGCTGAGAGCGCAGCGCCAGTGAGCGTCCTGCCGTGTGTGCCGAGCGCTCCCACGACGATGCCACACTTTTCCTTGTCATGGGAGTCTGAAGGGCTGATTACTATAAGCCCTCCTATTTTCGATCTTCAGATCAGGTTGATGGGCTGCGCGCTGCGCCTGGATGGAGGGAGGTTGGATTTAATGTCTTGCCAGCGTTAATCCGCCTTTAAGTAGTCTCCCCCCCCCCCCCCCCCCCCCCCCCCCTCCCATGCGTCACGTACGCGCAGACAGGTCGGTAGAGGCGCAGCCACGAGTCGCGGGCTTCCGATTTTTTATTTTTTTTTCAATATCTCAGTGTTGTGCATTGCGTGCGCCGTTCAGTGGACGCTGAATAAACACAATTGACATTTTAGCATTGTTGGCTCCCTGATGGGAGGCCAACCCAAACATGGACGACACACACTGAGATACACAAACACACAACAACAACAACAACAGCAGCCTTCCGGAACAGAGGATGCACCGTGTCCCGGGCTCAGGGGTCAAGGTGACACCCAAGTGTTTGTTTTTAAACTCAAAGAGCTCATGTGCTGCGTATTGTAGGATTTTAACAAAACTTGAAGTTATAAGCTTTTATAAATCCTCCTTTTATCTGCATGTGTGTAGGTTTCCCTCCCTCCGGGTTGCTGCTGCTGTCTCCACCCCGAGCAAAGATGATGCTCCGGGCGCAGCGACGGAGTGAAAGTACCATCCGAGTTGCTAATCGCTTCACAAGGCAGCCTGCTTGCCTGTCTGTCTCTCTGTCTGTGCGGAGGTTTAAAAATAGAAGCAAAGTACGAGACCCCGCCCTGCATATTGTTTAGAGATTTGATCAATTTAGGGCGGGTGTGTGTGTGTGCAGATAATATGGTGTGTGATTTCACACTCATCCCGCATTGTAATGCACATGCTAATTATCATTATTTAATGTGATTATTATTCTTGTTGCGACGTGCACGTGCAGGCTCCGGCTGAGTGTTGGGAGCTGCGTCCAACCTGGGAAACCTGGATTACGGATCACGTGACAGCGGTGTTTTCACTCAATGAAACTTAGTGCGGTTAATTTCTCATGAGGTGGCTTATCCTCTCCGCTCACTGTAATCTCTCCTAATTCAAATCTTTAATAACCTTTATTCGTCCATCACGTGATGAAAGGACAGGGCCTCGCGGCTTTTTCGACAGAGGAAGGTTTTTTTTCTAAAAAAAAAACAGATCTTGGAAGCAGCTCACTTTGCATTTTTCTAGTTTGATTTTAAAAAAAGAAAGGAGGAGGACGCATGTGTTTGCAAGTCCCGGTTCCTGTTTATTTATAAACCTATACATATCCACATATAAATTGCACTTGTAAACACATGATTTGACCCCAACAATTGAGTTGTTGGATTCGAGCCGCGCGCCACGGCTGGCTGAGTTGTTGGCACAGAAGAAGGTGAAAGGGAGGAAGAGAGTGAGGAGGAGGAGGAGGGGGGATTAGAAGCACTTCCTGTGGACGATGGAGGGTCCAGCCTCATCATACTCCTGCTTGCTGATCCACATCTGCTGGAAGGTGGACAGCGAGGCGAGGATGGAGCCGCCGATCCAGACAGAGTACTTCCTCTCAGGGGGCGCGATTATCTGAAAACAAACATGTTTTTTATATATATTGTCTTTCTCTCTCTCCACCTAGAAATGATAAAGTCATATTAATCAGTGAGTCAAAGTCACCTTTATCTTCATGGTGCTGGGTGCCAGCGCTGTGATCTCTTTCTGCATGCGGTCAGCGATTCCCGGGTACATGGTGGTGCCGCCGGACAGCACGTTGTTGGCGTACAGGTCCTTCCGGATGTCAATGTCGCACTTCATGATGCTGTTGTAAGTGGTTTCGTGAATGCCAGCAGATTCCATGCCTGTGCAAGCACAGTGGCCGAGTTAGTGACTTTTTAGCCCCCCCGGCAGCAAGACACACATGTGACACCGGCGTCAGCTGTCGTAACAGGTGCTGAAGCGGACAGCTCCCCTCCACAGCTGCGCGCTCCGCGGCGCTAATGTGCACAATGCGCTCCTGCTTTACATGACTCATGTCTACTTATCTGTCAGGGGGGGTGATAGACTGTGACCTCCAGTTGGTGATTGGGCAGACAGACACTCATATAATAAATAGACACTATTTTACTACCTTAAAACTAAACCTGAAAAAAAACTGTAGGGCGATAAACGACCGTCACTTAGTTTCCAAATACTTTCACCTGAACTTGTTTAATTCTGGATGAGAAATGATCACTTATTTAAGACATTAAAAAACTTCCTCTTGAGTCAATACACAAAGTCAAGTTACAGTATTGGACTTTTGGATTATAGTCTTAATTCACCAATGAAAGAGGGCTGGAAGAGGGTCTCCGGGCAGCGGAAGCGCTCGTTGCCGATGGTGATGACCTGACCGTCGGGGAGCTCGTAGCTCTTCTCCAGGGAGGAGGAGGAGGCGGCGGTGGCCATCTCATTCTCAAAGTCCAGAGCCACATAGCACAGCTTCTCCTTGATGTCACGCACGATCTCACGCTCGGCTGCAATGATGGGAAGTTTGAGTGTCAACATTTGAGTATGTTGAGTATTTAAAATACTTTTAGTTTGGATTGGACAGAAGTCTGAACTCACCTGTTGTGACAAAAGAGTATCCACGTTCTGTCAGGATCTTCATGAGGTAATCTGTGAGGTCACGACCGGCCAGATCCAGACGCATGATGGCGTGAGGAAGAGCATAACCCTCATAGATGGGCACGTTGTGGGTCACACCGTCACCGGAGTCCAGGACGATACCTGGCGGCAACAATACGACCGTGGATGTTTAATTCATACACTCACTCTGACTGATCTCTCACGCACACCCGCGGGTCTTGTCATACCTGTGGTGCGTCCAGATGCGTACAGGGACAGCACGGCTTGGATAGCCACGTACATCGCTGGGACATTGAATGTCTCGAACATGATCTGAGTCATCTTCTCTCTGTTGGCCTTTGGGTTGAGGGGGGCCTCTGTGAGTAAGGTGGGATGCTCCTCGGGGGCCACGCGCAGCTCGTTGTAGAAGGTGTGGTGCCAGATCTTCTCCATGTCATCCCAGTTGGTGATGATCCCGTGCTCGATGGGGTACTTCAGGGTCAGGATGCCTCTCTTGCTCTGAGCCTCGTCGCCGACGTAGGAGTCCTTCTGACCCATACCGACCATGACGCCCTGATACCAGAGGACCGATGGTCAGTTTTGTTTTCTTTCTTATAATTAGCGAATTTAATGTCACTCAAAGACACTTTATATCATTAAAATGAACATATAAAACACAACAACAATCAAACATTAAAAGACGTTCTGCGCCTATCGATGCGTAATTCCGTTGCGCAATTACGCACCAAATATTCCACTCATTCAGCCATAGATTGTCCTACGTGATGTTAACAACTGAAAGCGATACTCGTTCCTCAGAATAGATCCGCGGACTTACCTGGTGACGGGGGCGACCCACGATGGATGGAAAGACGGCGCGAGGTGCGTCATCCCCGGCGAAGCCAGCCTTCACCAGGCCGGAGCCGTTGTCACACACCAGGGCTGTGGTCTCTTCGTCGTCGCACATGGTGTCAGCTCTGCGGCACACACAGGTAAAGGTATTGTTAGGTCCAGTAACTGTTTAGACTGGGTGATTAATGATTGTGCCTTTTTTATTTAACACACAGTTGCAGTAAAATACACAAAATTAGGTGTTTATGCGCTATAATAAATTGTGCATGCTTTATGTATGTTATATATAATGAAGTTAGTATCTTAGATTTCTCTTTTGCACATCATTAAACATTAGCAGGCCACTCATGCACTGCACACATTCATTTTTTACTGTCCTACCGACTGTAATCCAAAATAAATGAAGATGATCGATCACAAGTCGAGGTGAGCCTCTACTCCAGTTAGATGACGTCATGGTTAGTAAGATGGTGAACTGGTTGGATGGAAATCACTCGTGTTAAAATCCTGTATCCATCTTCTTATGATAGATCCACAGCTGGTCCTCCTTCGGTACTCACCAGATCAGCACCAGGCGCTGGATCGTGTGTGTGTGTGTGTATGTGTGTGTGTACCAGGGGTGCCGACATGTCACGTCGGGCCGTTTTATACGCTGAGTGTCCGTGAGAAGAGGCCGTGCGGTGCGACCCCTTCTCCATATTTGGCAGCCCCTCGCGCCCATTGACAACAGCCGCTCCATGAATGGCACGACAAGGGCAGGGAACTCCCGCGCGGACCTCTGTGCCAGCCCACCCACGTGAGGACGGAGACAATGATAAGCTTCCTTTTGATCTCCTTCCCTGACGATAAATCAGTGGAACCCCTCTCTGATTGTGGTAGCAGACAGTGTGACACATTTCCAACTGGCAGTATAATCCAAGACTATTAGTCTCCTAACAAAGTCAAACTGGATAAACTGGCCAATTCAGGGACAAGTAATAATCTGTAGAATCCATTTCTATGGGCCTGAATCAAAGACACATCCCACATTTAACCACTTGGGTTTCAAGGACTGTCCAGGGCTACAAAACTCCTTCCATTGTTGTCACATCAAGGACGTATATAAGGCATGGAGTCACATCTGATGGGGGTGGTTGCATAATTTCCCTGAATTACTGCATCTGAGAATCCTACCATACTATACAATTTGTACTGAGCTATTTTAGTTCTTCTAATTAATATAATTATGGTTTGTTATGTATGTTTTTGGAAGGTCTCCCACTCATATATTAAATTAGACTGACAGGACACATGCAGCAGTAGCAAATGCAAAGACCACTTGTGCCATACAGCTGGTGTCAGCAGCTGTTTGCCTCTTTGAAGTTCCCTCCCCCACATTTCAGATTTTTTTTTTTTTTCCCAGAGACCACAGTTTCCCTCTAAACCTTCACATCGGAGCGCAGTGTGAGCGCGTCCACAAAACAGATATACGACATGATATTTTCCACGAGTAACAGCGTGCTGCTGGACTCGCACATGAGGAGATATTTGGGCAGGGATGCCCACAGATGGATCAATGTGTTTGCATAATTTTAATGAGCTTGCACGGGAGTTATTGACGGGCCGGCCGTGCAACACGCTGCGTCCACAAAGGGAAAATACTATTAAAATTCATGCTTTAGTTGTGTTGCCTTCTTATTTCTATTGACGTGCCGAGAGAAATCTGAATGCAAAACCAAACGAGATAAATTCCCTCTGCAGAAGATATCGACTGCATCAAACAATGTGCGCTCAGAAACAGGAAAACACATCCAAGCTCTGCATAAAATCAACATTTATTGCAGTGCATCACTTTCGCAAGATTTACAGCCTGTTGGCACGTTCCTCTACCCCTGCGTGACCGCACGCTGGTACCCCAAACACCAACCTCTGCTCTCGTAATTGCCCTTTATGTAATAAAAGTCAAGGTAACATATTTCTCGTCGCAGATAAACAGAACCCGATGCTGACGATATTTGTTGATCGCCGCATCAAAAATGATGAGGAAAAGAAAAAGGAACATCTGTTGTTGTGACATATGCCATAGTCTTTCTTCGTTCCTCCGCTAAGGAGGGAAGTGAAATGACATTGCCGGTTTGCTCGGATTAGACGGAGAGCGAGGTCTGAAGGCTGTACAATAACATTGGCTAAGAGCAGTGGATGGTCCCACCACAAGGAGGACAAGACAAAAGGGCACAGCGAGCCATGAATCATATGCTGCTGTCACCCGACCCCGAGCCATAACCCTTCACTGTGTGACTCTTTGTTTTGGTCTTATGTAATGAATGGGAGGCTGTGGTCTGCTTTAAGCATCCCTTTGCCCCAGTATTCAAATAACGTGAACATTTTATGAACATAGCTTGGTTAAGTCGATGAGGAGCGCTGTTAAGATCAGCGGGGACGGTTGACGACCCTCATCACAGGTTTGCCCTTGTGACTGCTAAAAAAACATGTGGCCTCCATCCTTCTTCATCGTGTGTTAATGGTACGGTCTTTACAGGAATCAGGACATGCATGCATGTTTAATTCTGTTCCCACTATAAGATATTTGTTGTGCTTGTTTCTCCGAGCACCCATGGGTGTGAAGGGCTCCTGCCAGTGCCTGGATTAGACACAGAGACACTTGGAGGCTGCTCAAATAGTCCTGTGGTGTGACTTTCACTTTCGCTGCAACTGAGATTAAATCATTGTGGCACGATCATTCTCCTCCTCCTCCTCAAAAACCCCCCCAGGAGATCGGCCTCATTACTCAGCAGTTGAGATGCGATAATAAGGACAAAACAGTCCGGAACACAAAAACCATATTGATTTTTCTGTGAGAGTTTTGCATCATAAACAGAGTCGAAGCCCCTTTAAAGAACCCTGAGGGGGAAGTCGTTTGCCCGGTGCAGGCAGGGTTCTCTGCTTAAATCAATAATGTGCACATGCAGAGGTACGTCCCTCTGCTGGGTCGGCGCATTCGGGACGCCCATCAAAAACCGTGTCAATACAAATGGTCTTTTCCAACATGGCGCACTTAACTGTGTTGAGCCATTTAAAGGTCACAGCGGAGGAAGAATACATGAAACGTGTTGTTAAGGGAAGACTGTCCTCGCTCTGGCCTTTGCTCTGAATACGGAGTGAGCAGCAGCTGGCTTAGTTAAAGTCTGCTGGGTGACTCAAACCAGTTCAGCGGTCCGACGGCCGGTTCTGAGCTTTTGCATAATCACAAATCAGTTCTTGGCATTTCTGCAATTAAAGACCAGATTTTTGAGCCAAGGGGGTTCCAGAGGGGACCAACCTTTGCAGGTCTGGAGCCGCTTACCTCAGGGGGATGGAATAATCATAACCAGTAAGACCGACTGAACTGGCTTTAAGAAATAGCGAGTGTAGCGTCCAGAAGAACGAGGAGAGCTTCATGGACGGGACAAAGTGGAATCGTATACAATAGTTTAATGACCTGGCTCGGCAGAGGCTCTCTAGTCTCTAGAAAAGCCAACCGGTTCTTAGAAGGTTTGCATGTTGAGCCTCCGCTGTGAGATCACCATCACCGACCCCGACGGTTCACATTGGTGGAAAGGCGGGTAAATTAGAGCCAGTAAAAAAAGCAAACAGCAAAACAAATCCTTATTAGGAGACTACAGATCAGGAGCAGCTCTTCCTGTTGTGGACCGCAGATGTTACCCAGACATTTCCTCACATAAGAGGGAAAAGTGAACCCGTTTGACCTTGTGTGTCTGTGTGTGAGGGTGGAATTACAGAGTAGGATGTGGTTAATTGAATGCGGAAGTCTCTCTCTACCACCCAGGTATCATCGCAGCAAGTAGGAGCCGGCGTCTCCCTCAGACCCAAATACAAATTCACCAGTTTCACTCTCTCCCTCCTCGTCGCCCCTCAGTTAGAAACCCTGTCGGCTTGGCTTCAAGGCCTATCGCCTGCTACATCCGCTGCCAATCCTCTGGGAGCGAAATGGAGAACAAAGTTGAATTAAAATCTGTCGATATTTCTTTGGCGAGTGGCTTCTATCCTCAGGATGTTTGGGATCAGTACTGGGCAGACAAAAAAGCAATCTAACTAGGTCTCGTATCACTCGCATAAATATTGCAATAAACATTTGGGCTTCGGCCATCTAATTATTAAAAGAATAATTTGTCTCGGATTATAACCCACATTTTTTAAAGAATGGGTGAGATTGCGTGCGTCAGTCAACAGTGAAGGACGGGGGAGAAAAAAATAGGTTAAAAAGTACTTTGGATTGAAGATGAAATATTCATGAATCGAATTTGAATAAGCCACAAAATAGAAAGCTACCCAGATTTGTAGGTAGGCTGCTCAGCAAGAATATTTTGGTAAGTCTTTACTGGGATCCCTATAAGTATTGAGCCCTGAGCTATTTTGGTACACAAGGTGCCAGTCAAAAAACTTTTCAGGCGCCTCGTCTCAGAAGTTCAGCTACATCTGCTTTGGCATCCTCACTTTTCCTGCACATATTCAAACTGTTCAATCGAGCTTCTATAGCAGTAATATGAGAGTATATCTAATACGTTGTCGTTCTAGCAACATGCATCTGCTCCCGAATGTTTGCAATTAACCCTAATAGGTGTTTTCTTTTGCCCTGAAGGAATAAATCAGGTGGTTGCTACAATGCTTATGATTCCTCTCCTTGTCTGGGATTTAATTCGTACTGCTCCATGTGCATCTGTTCGCCTCCCAACCAGCTCCGAGATAACAGAAGATGCTTCAGTCCAATTTTTCCGCTGGAAGATTGAAAGATTCAAAAAAGTAATCTGATGAAACGATATGGCTGTTGTCATGGCAACCAGTGAGGTTACAGACGACGACTCTACTTGACCTCTGGCACCGTGTCGGTGCTTGACGTTTATTTTCCTCGCCTCCGCTACCGGCTACTACAAACTAAAAAAAACAAATGAAGCACAAAAAAACAACCGCAGATAAATAAAACCTTCTATGACAACATATTTTTTCATAAAAGGATCAACTGCAGCGACATCACTGCCGGGCTCCGAGCACAACGCTCTGCTGGAGCGCACCAAGCTGACCCCAACAGCAGCAAACGCGGGGAAATGTGACCTAAGGTCACCGAATTAGCATGTGCTGGATTAAAATCGTAATTTAACATGATATTCCTCTAAAATGTTTGGCCCAGCGCAAGCGTTCCCTCCCCTGTTTGTCATGCTAGCTCAGAGCACACCGGGTTGAGTCATGACCAACGACTGGCCCCGAAGAAATGGAATTAAAAACATGGCCTAATGTCCCCGAGTTACTGCGTGGTAGGAAAGCAGGACTAGATTTAGGGTGAAGTTTCATGGCGGCTGGTTTAACAAACACAAGAGCACATGGAAGGGGGGGGGTAAGGAAAGGTAAATCTTTCTAAACATTATTAATACTTATGTCAATCTGTGTTAAAGGTCGATCTGACCAAGGTAGAGCTTCACTGTTACCCTCCATAGACTTATATAACCTCCTGATTGACTAAAGCCAAAATATCTTGATCGCCCCCTGGTGGCTGGTCGCAGTATAGGTCATAAATCCTGCCCTCTCTGTGTTAGCAGATGGGACTTGAACCAAACTTAAAATTCAAAGTGCACGCCGGATACTTTTATCTCAAATAGATTTATTACAGCCTCTTCAAAGGTCATTTTGAAATATATTCTGTTGTTTTGTTGTCAATAATCGGTCTGTGTGTGCCCGTTAGTCTGATAATGGTTTGCTTAGCTTCGCACACTGCGATCGCACTTTCCATTAAGTCACTTTCCTTTCACACTCAATTTCTGAGTGCTCGTCGGTCCTTTGCTGACAGAAACACAACAGCGAGACTGTAACTATTTATCTTCTGTGTGTCTCTGCGCTCGTCTCCAGAGGATTTCCAGCCGAAACAGCAACAAAACAACCCCTCAGGTTATAGCGGAAATGTTCACGTAAGCTTTGGTTGTAACTCGATTGTTGCTCGTTCAACAACATGTTGGGTTTTTTCAATTCGTTTTAAATGTGTTGACATAAGCAGAGAGTCTGCATCTTACTACATATCCATCAAATAGACTCCCTGAGTCAAGTGGCAGTGGATGTTTCTTCGTTTTAAGATGGTAAATGGAGCATTTATACAGCTTTTGTCCAAATTGCTTTACAATGTAGTCACACATTCACATGTGATAAGATCCACACCGACCTGGCAACCACACGTCAGATAGACAAAGTTAGAGGCCATCTGATGATGATTTCTGGAGTTGGTGGAGATTTAAACGACAATTTTATACAAAATATACATAAATCATTTACGTTGCTTCAAGCTGTCGGTGCCATTCAGGCTCATATTATCTCTCAGCTTGTCCTCGATTGTCTTTCTTGCCTTTGTGGCGTCAATCTAATAAATATTTGGGATAAGCTGAAATCCTCTGCACCCCTAAACAGTTAGAACCAGGTAAACATAATAAATCCAGGAGACTAGAAATCTCTTGGTATCTCCACCACTCTCCGTTTCTCCTTATTTACCTCCACCTTTAAATTACACGGATTTTCCGTAACATGCCCACACAATCACCCAGTCAACACACACAGAGGGCAAGTTCAAAGCAGGTTTTAATCGCATTAGAAGTTTCCATAGAGTCATTTACAAGTCGAAGCGTTCCCATTGTTAAAATGCCGTTTTCCTTCTTATCTTCCCGACACAGTGTCATCGTGAATTAAACGGCGAACACAGACCATGAACACAAAGCCTGTTTCCTTATTAACAAAACCCACACAAATTTCAAATCCAGGGTTAATTACATGTTAACGGAACGAGCAGGAATCCATTATTAGACCTTTTTTATTATATAAGTTGCTAAAAAAAAAAAGTTTCAAACAGTGTTGATTGCCAATCGTCTCAGGATGTGTTCTCATAAAACAGACATGGAACTGTTTATTACTTCAAAGTGAAGCAAAGGCTTTTCTCTGTCCAAAAAGCTCCCAGTCCCAGTTTTGTCCGGTGCCGATCACTATAGGGGGGGCGGAGGATCTCAGCACAAAGGCTTGCAGTGCCTCATGTTCTGGGCGCATGTTCGGCCCAGGTTGGCCCCCTCCAGGAGCAGATCGGAGAGACGGTCCAGGCCGAGACAGGTGGTGAGGGGGCTGAAGAGACCGTAGAGACCTCCCAAAGTGATGCTGAGGGGCCAGCCGATGAAGAGCAGAACCACCAGCCAGATGATGCCCCAGAAACATGACCCGCAATTGGCCATCCTAGTCTGGGAGGAACACAGGAAGTTTAGAGCGGCAGCTGTATTACTCTTATTACTTTCTGTCCATCACAGCGTGTCAGCCACGACAATAGCACAGCGGCGTATTCCTGCGTTGATGAGTGGCGACGGGAGATTATCAGATTGAAACATGCCCTGCTGACGATCTGGATGTACTTGTCAGGATTAGGCGGTGGCCTTGACAAAGCATGATAAGCTGGCAACTTCAAGCAATAACCACCACGCCTATCTGCCCGCCGAGGTCAACAAGCCGCCCGTTTACACGGCGGCATTGGCACATTAGTCACCCACTAATCGCAGATCAGCACAGATCGTGCACAACTTGGGTAATGAGCATTGTTTTGTCAACGCTGACGACAGCAGCCAAGAGTATGATGTGCGGCTATTTTAAGATGCATAAATGCCTGTTGTAGCATCAGTGATGAAAAACCGCTAATTGCTGTGAAACGTGTGAATCCTGCCAACCTGATTATTCATGCTGCAAACGTTTACGTGAAGGCCGTTTTTGCGACGGTGAAATGTATGTTTTTCCAAGAAATCATATATTAAGAGAGGCATAAAACTGTGAATAACTGTGTTAGAATCAACCAGGAGAAAAAAAAGAAGTGCCCCGAGGCCGAGCCTTGCAAAGTTGAGATTGCAGAACTGATGGCGTTGTGAGTGTGAAAGTGTTGTGTGCTGTCAGACTGATTCCCCGAGCCTGTTTTTAAGCTGTAAAACACAATGGTCAGATCCTCCTCCCCCCCACCGCCCTCGAGGAACTAAAGTCTTGACTCTATATAATGTGTAATTTCCTGTTGTGACATTACGGTCAAGTAAAGGTTGGACAATAAATAACATATTTTGCATGTCTCATGGTGGATCTCGTGCTTTGGGAGAACGCCCTTGCGTAAAAAAAAGAGAGAATAGAAACTCTCGCTTCCTTCCTCTTGCACCTCATACGACATACTTTTCTACTTTTAGAGTAATTGCAAGTCCTTCTGAATTACCTTTGAAAGAAAAGATAACCTCCTGAAATAAATTCAATACAATTCCTTTACCAACATTATATTCTGTGAAAACTTACAAGTCAGGCTGCACAGAACAATAACCTGCAGACGGCTCCGGAACAAAGGTGCAACGGTTTTATTGCATGCTGTTAGACGTGAAGCATAATCAGCCCGTAGCAGCGGTTAGAGGCGAGAGCTTTGCAAAGTAGCAATTAACCTAATGAATACCTGTCGCGTGAGTATAAAAGACATGTTCACCTTCAGCAGAGAAAAGCGTTCTGGAGAAAGTGTTCTTCTTCTTCTTCTTCTTGCCTGTCTGCAGCTCGTCTTCCAAGATCCTGTTCCAAGACTCTCAGAAATGTTGTGTGTGAGCAGTGGCCACTTCCCACCAGTTAGCTCTAATTAACTACAACAAGGTACCACTGCAAACTGAATTTCTCAGGAAGCCAACTGCCTGCAAAACTGGTCAGCGGGAGGATATTACACAATGCATGACATTCATGTGACTCAAGAAGAAAAAAAAAATGATTGCTGTCACGGGGTTGCATATGGACACTAACTCACGTGCACGTTGATCCAACAGCCGTGCAACACATTCCTCCTCACATGAGGACTGTAATGATCAGTTTATTATGGTTATATACTCCGTGGTGAGAGTAATGTATCCCAACTTGTGGGCAACATACCAAGAGTGAAGGCGACGGTGATAATCTCTCTTATCTAACGTTTCATTCTAATCCCTTTCTCTCAGCTGTGAGAAAAGTGTAGCCTAAAACTCCAAAACACTCGGGTGAACCTTGACCTGAAGTGCACTGCTGTCAGAAAGCTCGAAAAATGTCTCCGCACTTGACTGAATGCAGAACATGTGTCTGTCCACATCCGTCAACACATGATCCTGCACCGGGTCTTAAGATCGGCGCAGGATGCAGCAGCTGACCTCTTCTCTGAGGCCGGCCTGAGGGATGATGTGACAATGACCAACTTCTGGTGCATGATAATGAATGTTTCCACTCTGGGTTTTGTTTTTTGCCTGCAGGGATCTGGACTGTCAGATTATGAAGACCCCAGATTGGAACTTGTCTTTCAAATGGCAAATCTTGAGCTCAACACACAATACGATGGTCGACCCGGAACGCCGACACATGCGGGTGATTCTGTTGATCACTGTGCTCCTACTACCACCACACAAAGTTATGAATGGCAGGGGGATCTAGGTTTGCTGGTTGAGTGACTGCATGCATCCAGAGGGCAAGTTGAAATCCCCCAGCATGCACACTGGCTCTCGGGTGAACCGACTGACCTATAAATGCAGCTTACCCGCAGCTTGTGTCGCCGGTATAGGCTGAGCCAATCAAATTTCAGTGTGATTAAAGTAGAGGAGGGAAGCAGATGAATGGATTGAAATATAATGACGGACACTCAAGTAATAATGAAATTCACAGACAATGAAGCTTTTTTTTAATAAAAAAAAGTACTGAGGTTACAAAAATTCAACGTTCGAAAAAAAAACTTGCCGGGAACTCTTATAGATTTGGTAGAAAACAAATCCAGATTTACTGACTCCACATTAATCTTTTCTTAAGCGACAATCCTCTTGGTCCCCTCGATAACCGAGGCCATTAATTAGACGGTCCCATCTGAGGATGCTCTACTGCTCTTTCTCCCCTCCGCTGTTCTCCCCCTCGCTGTCGCTGTCTCTGCCGGGATGCTCTGGCATCTTTTCATGACCCACTGTATCTTGCTTTCCTTCGCTCTCTCGGGTGTCCCCGGAGTTTGGCTCGGAGTTCGCCCCTCCATCTGGGTTGTCCTGCTCCATGGGGGTTTCTTCCTGCAGCTCCCCGGAGCGAGCTGGCACATTCTCCACTACAGCATCTGTCTTGGTTTGTTGCGGAGGCAACGCCAGTTTCTGCTCTTGCTGTCGAGCCAAAGGAGGAAGAGAATCAAAATGCGGATGAGGGGGAATGTTTCCAACTTTACATAGTACTGAGAATGACCTTCTGGTATATGCTAATATGTCTGGATAGATTTTAGAAATTCCGCTCTGCAGCAGCTGCTGCTGCTTTTCTGACACAAATCTTGATCACACAACCTCGAGGGCAGAGGCGAAAACCACCGACATCTCTGACACTGTTATAGATTTCAAATGAATCGCTAAAAAACAATGTGCATCACTATATTGAGTTAAGCTGGACGTACTCTCCTACTGTACGAGTGAACCGTCTGCCATGTCAAGCCGAAGCTAACGGCAATTTAAGGCGCTCTATTTGCCTCTTCCTGCAGGCGCAGCGAGAGAAAAAAGGAAAGAGGAACAGACGTCCACAGATGTCCTTCCGCCTCATCTATGTCCTACTTCCTCTGACGCCGTGTGATTCACTGCCAACAGGTTGTTCACTATTAGCTTAACAACCAGCTGTGGTTGTTTTAAAGAAAACAACTGCGAGTAAAGCAGGTGGAAATATTTGTCTTTCATAGAGCTGTTGTCAACTCGTCTAGACGTCACCGGGTCACCACCACGGCCTCTCTGCTCTGTGGGAGTCAAACATGCAGACCATAGAGGACATGCTGCGACTCAGGAATGGTAAGTTCTGGCAGGGAGAACCGGTTCTATATGTCATGGTTCTATACAGCTGCCGGGATCACTGTTCTAGGACACCTCTCTCCCTCTCTTGAGATCGACACTGATCTCATGGCCTCTCTGCAATCCAATTGAGGGATCATAGCGATGGATAACTTTAATCCCTGTGTGAGTGTGTACACTTGAATTAACAAGAAACAAAGAGGTCGTCTCAGGTGTTGACAGCGATCTGGTTTCTGGAAATACAGTAGTACTGCAGTAGAAGCACAGTAACATTGAGGTTGTACCTGTCTGTGCTTCTGGGAGGCCTGGATCATGTGCATGTACATGTTATACACCAGGTTGGCCATCTCGGGCATGTTCTTGGCAGTTTGGTCCGGCTGTTCAGAAGCGTCTCTCTGAAGAAAACAAAACATAATAGAGAAAGATTAGATCGCTTGTTTTATTCATTTCTTTGTGAAGCACTTGGAGCTGCCCCGTGAGGGTCAATGCACAATAAAGATAAATGTGCCTTGCACCTATAAGCTATCGATCTGATAGAAAAGGGAAATAACAATTCAAAGCTACCTGCTTCCCGTTTGAAAGCAAACGTCTTGACTTGCCGCCTGCAGCAAACCGCCGCTCATGCATTATCAAGAAGGAGTCAAGGATGCAGGGTTTGTAAGTTTGACAAATTCAGCATGCAGACGGAGTCTTACAAGCTCAACCGAGGAGCGAGTGCGTTTCTCATTCTGCTGGGTCTGTTACCTCGTTAACATCGGAGATGCAGAGCACAGGGGCCCTCTGGGCATCATGTCAGGAGTGCATGCGCTGACAGCTCCGGTACAGTAAAACCTAACTGTGCCTGCTT
>CAAKHC010011332.1:0-32547 GCA_901007825.1 Macroramphosus scolopax
GGGGGGGGGGGGGGGGGGTAGTGTGAGACATACACTTTTAGTGTGTGCGTGTGTATGAGAGAACCGTGTGTGCACGAGCGTGCGAACGCGCTTGAGTGTTTAGAGCGCGAGCACGAGCAATTAGTAAATCTAAGGTGTCCAGCTCGCACTGGGACTACCGTTTAGCCTCCAGTGGGGGGTGTGTGGAGGGGAGGGGGGGCATAGTGTTCCATAGTGTGTGTGTGTATGTGTGTGTTTGTATGTGTGTGCGCGCGCACCCAATGCAGTAGGCCGCAATCAGGTAGAGGATTCTGTGTCAGGTGGAAACGGTAACATGCGCGGGTCAGTGTGGGTCAGCTGCAACATTGTGTTAGTGTGTGAGACAGGAAGTGAAAGAAAAAGTCAGACTGGGGGAATTAGTGCATCATTCATTAAAAAAAAAAAAAAATCACTTATATGATCTTTGTGTAAATGGCCGAGCAAATTCAATTAGATCCGTTTCAAATCCCCGGATGTTGTCTCGCAGCGGCCCGGTTGGTTTGGCGGTTTCGCAGCGGCAGCGGCGGTATTACTGCCTGCAAATAACACGTTGGAATCGTGGAGGATTTTTCTTTCTTTTTTATTTTACCCGGGAGTGGCAGAGCTCTGGAGCCGGTCTACCCCCACAGGAATGCGGATTGTCTCAGATCTCCGTGCCGCCCCCCTCGCCTCCTCTCTGCCATTCAAAGCGGCTAATTGTAGGGGACACAAAGCGAGAGCGACTGCAGACTGTCTGCTGCAAGAAGCAGGCTGGAACCGACTGAAGCAGCCCGGCAGCTCCTCCACTGACACTCAACTCCAATGTGAAGAGAGTCAAGATAAAAACAATATTACGGCGAATGAAAATAATAATAATAATAATAATAATAATAATAATAATAATAATAATAATAATAATAATAATAATAATAATAATAATAATAAATTTGAAACTAGTGAGGGATTAATAACAACATTGTGAAATCCATTTTACTGTGTAATAAAAAATACTTCAAAGAAGAGTCGTCCTGCATTCCTGATTTTCACAGACAATACGAGACTTATAAATATTATAGTTGTGATATTTTGCTGAAATCACAAATATTAACTCTATTCCAATAGGTTTAAGGTTACGGCTCACTGTGGTAGCAACCATGTTTTCTCATAAAAATGAAGACAACATGTGTTTACAGAAGATAAATTGGCATCGCAGTGACCCTCGATAGATTTGCAAATAAACTAAGCGGCGTGATCTTTAAAGAAGACGAATGGCAAATCTGTCATTTAACAAAAAGGATATTTTTCATGCAGTTTAGACATAGCCTTTAACAACAAAATGAAAATGGAAGAAGGAACAATCACGGGAGAAAAACAGTCCGTTTGGCAAATGATAAATAGAGATAAGATTATTTACAACATGCTCGGGATGGATCCGATTATACTGAGCGGCTGTGATTTACAGTCTTGTATGTAAATGTCCCCTGAGACTCACACACACATTATTTATGAGTATTTGTGAAGATTTTCAGTGTCAACATGCTGGTCAAATAACAAGAGACTGCAGAGGCCGTTGGTTTCAAAGTTCATTGTCCATTTAAACGTTTAATAGTCTTCCAAAATGCAATAAATTACATGCACACATTTACACATTTTACACGTTTCTTCTATGACTGTCATCAAATACATTGCATATTCCCCTGAAATTTGAACACGAGTCCCATAGAAGGAAAAAAAAAATGAAATGAACAACAAGGTTTTTCAATATAACGTCCCCGCTCCGAGAGCCAAAGAGTGCTGTATCGAGTTGGGGGTCTGGAGGTGGGAGGCGACGGAGCTGCCGGCCGAGGTGTACCATGACCCCGAGCTTTCCAAAAAGTTAGAGGCCGTCGTGTTGATGTTCTGTGGCTGTAGGCTGTGCGGCCTGGAGGGCCCGTGTGTGTCCCAGACGGCCGGGGACTGTGGGGAGTTGCACGCCATGGGGTCGCTGGAGCTCGGGCTGTGCTCCGGGGGAAGCTCGCCGTTTTTCATGATCTTCTTCATTTTTGATCTCCTGTTCTGGAACCAAATTTTCACCTGGAAAGTCACAGGAAAAATCAAGACCATTAATATCTATATATGTCTAATATATGTAACTTTTTCAGGAATATAGACAAAACACGTTAAAGACCGCGCGGTGCGTAAATGCGCACAGAAATAAACGAGCGAAAAATGTGTTTTATTTAATAACAGAAAGAGACAAACAAAATATTCAAACATTTCATTTTTGGTTTAAGTGAAAACAGAATGGATTTGCTCCAGAATCCTACCTGTGTTTGCGTGAGTCCCAGTGAGGCAGCGAGCTCGGCTCTCTCCGGCAGCGCCAGGTACTGTGTGTTCTGGAAGCGCCTCTGCAGGGCGGCCAGCTGGAAGCTCGAGTAGATTGTCCGGGGTTTTCTTACTTTCTTCGGCTTGCCGTTCACCATCCTCACCTCAGGCTCGGCAATCTCTTTTTCTGTTAAAAATAATTTCAGCAATAAGTGCATGTGCTCATTGCTTATTGTCTTTCAGTTGATTATTTGGGGAGTTCATGGCCGTTAAAACACAAGAAAATCCGATTTCCGACACTCAAACAGATTCCGGGAAATCAAACAGAAAAAAAAAAACATTCAACCAATACTAAAAAAAATATATTGAATCACGTTTTGCAAACATAAATAAACACATATTATGTTTTTCTTTATTTGCTCCTTTAGCTTCAGTTTTTCCAGCTGTTTTTCTAACTGTCCGACAAATCTAAATGAGCATTCAAAACGGATAAACAATTGTTTACAAACGATACTACACGGCCAGTAATAATGTAAGTTGAATTGTTGTTGCCTACCTTGTGGACTCGGCTGGGCTTGCGCTCTGCTGTAGGTGCCAGCATACTGATGGTAGGCGGGGGTCGTGTACGAGCTGTAGTCAGTGTAGGATTTTGTCGAGTAATTTCCAGCGGATCCATTCACACCCGGGTACTGGTACTGGTAGGCATTGAGTGGCTTCCCGTACGAGGTCGAGCTGGGCGAGCAGTAACCGTGCGTGACTCCAGTGGCGGGGCTGTAGTAGCCCGAATCCGTGGTGGTGGACTCGGGTAAAGTAGGAGATTCCTGAGACGGATGGTGCATGGTGGAGAGTTGAAAAGAGCTCTGGAAGTCGGCAGGTTTAACACTCGGGATCCTCCGGTCGAATACTCCAGTCATACCTCGAGAGGTAACGCTAGGGATTGTTCTATTTAATCAACAAAAGAAGGCAGTCTGACTCCAAAAGTGGTGGGAAAACTAAACTTGCATTGCTGCAACACTCTCAGGCCGTCGGGCTCTGGTGAAGACTGCAGCCAGGCGCGCAGCAAAGACTTGGTTAAATCCTAAAGCGCGCTCTTACGCACTGCAGGGAGGATCTGGTTCCATTGGCCAAGACGCACACAGACACAGCTACACCCAATTCACTCTGCCAGCTCTCCTATAGGGGGGAAACCACCCGGGCTATGTGGCTGCATTGTTGTGTTTTTATACTATCAATCATTGGGAACAATTTATGTGTTGGCCATGTCCCAATAGACGTTTTTTCTGGGACTATCCTCGTTAATACAGTTAATAAAAAGTACTCCTGCTGCTATAATACATTCATTAGCATTGTCTTATTCTTCATTGATGCATCTTATTTATTTAGACTCAACGTTTTTTCTCTGAAATTAAAAAGCCCCAAATGATAAAACAATAAATGATTAAAGCAGAATAAATTGAACGGAAATCTTAAGCTTTAGGTTTCATTTTTTTATTTGAACTCTTCTATAATAGGCTAAAGACGGGTTAAATATTTGATACAACCCTTTAAAAAAAAAAAAGGTTTTGCATCAAACAGTTCCATGTTCGATATTTAATTTGCTATGTATTTTATAATCTTCACCATAATTTACAAATTCATGCCAGTTTATTGGCATGCATCACTCGACAAAGCTGTCATGTTTCCCCAAAGGCATCATTAAAGATTAACCATGGCTAATCTCATTTTAAACATCTTAAAATCTGCTGTCAACACCCCTCACCCCCACCCCGTCAGTTCACCCATTCAGTGGTGAACAGCGCCGACCAGTGGGGACTGTGAATAACTGCACACCACAAAAAACGGAATGAACAATCGCCTCGTTAAATCACCAATGCTGGCTTCGCAATACATAGGAAAAACTACAGTACTGTACCGAGTACGACTTTGAACTGCATTCAGTTTATATATGCAATGTGCAATGTTGATGTATTTGAAATGATAACGCCTGCAGAATTTAAAATACTACAATAAATAATGGGCTAGTGCTTGAAGTAGACAATAACTATTGTCCTCTTGCTTGGTCGAATCTCTCAAACAAACTGCAATGCGTTTCTGTTAGTAAAAACAGAGACGGTAAACAGGCGTTATCTCAATGATTTAATGTCAGTTTACCGTGCCCTTATACCCCGGAAATACTTCATCGTACAAGACTGGGCGCCGTTGACAAATTGTTGTCAACTCATTATGTGCTTCACGTTTTCATCGGTCGTAATATAAAAAATATAAAATATAATGATCAAAGAGATATAGACCCATTTTTATTATTTGTATTATTGAGGCATCCGCTTTGTGTGTTTTGTTCATGTACAGACTGGCGCCCTGCGTAGTCTGACGTCACTGTTGAAGCCACCAAGATAGTTCCCCTCCTATTGTCGTATACAAAATATTTTTTTAGAGACCGACAAGGTGAATATTCAAACTTGTAGAACAATTTAAAATGTTAACATTGAAAAATACAAGCAGTTGTCAAAATAGACGTTTATTTAAAAGTAAAATAATAAACAGTCAATAACCCATGCAGGGAATCCTTTTTTAATTTTTGTAAACCAATTCAAGGTATTATGCGTTTCACAATATAAATGGTAAAAATGGTATTAAAGTCATAGGTATTATATGTATTATTTTAAACATTTCCTAGGAAAACCAAAAGAGCCACAAAAAAAAAACTCAAGCTAATTTGGGGACGTTTAACATGTGACTCCAAACAGGATGTGACCGAAGACGGAAGTAAGGGGGAGGGAACTCTCCCGCCCTACATGGGTCTATTTGCTGTGCTATCTTTTCTCCCGGCAGTCGGCTCCCGTTTTGTGTGCTGGGGGGATGGGGCCGTGCCGAGGATGAGAGACTCCAAACATTTACCACTTGGCTAACTAAATATCTGTTTTTTCAGAACTGCGCTTCCTTCTCTTTTGTACATATTAATACGTTACGACGTATGAGTTCCGGTGGAATTTGGCATTTCTAAAGTGGAGTATTTCTACGTCCACGACGAACGTTTGAAAAGTCGACAAAATGTATTCCTCTCCTGGAGGTAAGTGAAGAAGCTAACATTAGCGCCGGCTAAGTGAAGCTAGCTAAATTTAACACACTAGTTGCGATATTCTACGTTTCAATAATGTCGAACCATAGGGGAAACAGATAGTCCCTTGTTTGTTTTATCGAGGTAGTGATCGCAAACCCAAGTAAATCCTTTGTTTAAGAGCATGTATCTCTGTCGTAAGTGGCGGCATTAATAAATGAGGCAAGCTTAGCTAACTTAGCGTGCAACAACAAGCTGCTGTTAGCCAAGTTAGCTTCAAGCGTACCTCGTTCCATAAACTTGTTGTGGTAGTGAGCTTAGTCGGGAGATTTTATGAAAGGGGGGCTATTATTCATTTATAATTATACCATTCTAAAATATTAAGACTATAGAGATCGTTATGTTGTTTTGCTGCCGTGCAGTTAAACTAAACATTGTGTTCGAGCACTACTTAGCGGCCGACCATGCTAGCTAATCTCATCATCAATCTTAGCTATGGCTAGCAGCTAACAATATAAATACCATGATGCCTTTTTATCAGTCTATTAACGTAGTTTGGACTTTGGACAATATGTTATATATAAGCCACAATAATGCTTATGAAGAGGACGAGTGTTTTTTTTGTTTTTTTAACAAATCTATTGTCTCACTTGGCTTGTAACTTTCGATCGTTATTTTCAAAGTTTGTTTGCTTCTCTCTTGTATTTTACTGTAATGCCGACTAACTAATGGTTTATAATACAGTCACAATGATAGTTTCCCGCTATATGTAATTACTTATAATAGACTTAAAACTTTGCACAAATCACCAATAAAACATTACTGGCTTGTATTTTGCAAATATACAAAGCACGAGTTGAGTCGCAACAAAAGGCTTCTTCCTGGCGAAGGGGTGGCGCCAGCTGAGTAAGATTGCCAGCTTGCTTGACCCTTCTGCGTGCAATTTGATAAGAGATTTGAAAACGTTACACTAGATAATGGACGATGGCTATGCAGAGGGGATAAGAGAGAAAGACACACTGAAACTGAATTGGAAAAACGTTTTTCCAGCAAATTATGCAATCAAATACCCAGGGGTGGCAACATTAAGGGAATCTTTTCGAATTTCTAAATGGTAAATTGTTACATCTGACCTGCACAGGGTGAAACAGATGTTGGTTTTAACAAACTACTTATTGTATGTGTGTAGGACAGAGTGGAGTTTGAGAATTCATTTGATGTCCTTTTTGTCTCCTTTAGCTTCGGAGATGCTTGAGGGACCCCGTTCCTCCGGGTCAGCAAGCTCTGGTAAGCTTTCTCCCATATTTGGGCTTTCGGCCTTAAACTGGTACAAGTGCTGAACCATTGTCAGAAGAAACAGGCTTCAAGCATCACCCTATGTCCTTGTCTTGCAACTTAACCTTTTGACTGAACAATGAATGTATCAAGGAAATGGGACTCTGTTATAATAATAATATACTATACTGCTTTAATTTAATTTTTTATTTCATACATGTTATTTATGTCATGATAAACATATACCTATTTGGCCCTTAAGATCTTTGTGAATGTCTGGTGATTGAAAAATGAGGTACAGACTGCCTTTTGTCCTCTGTTTTAGATCCGCCATCTCCCCCAGTGCCAGAATATGTGTTCAAGCCACCATCGCGACCAGACTTTGGCACCATGGGCAGGACAATCAAGCTACAAGCCAACTTCTTTGAGATGGAAATCCCTAAACTGGAGGTCTACCATTATGACATTGACATCAAGCCTGAGAAATGTCCCAGGAGGGTCAATCGGTATGTATGAGCTCGCAGCCCCATGTCCTCGATAGATCAGGGTCTAATTGTCAAACATTATGTTGTAAATTACTACTAATTTGTCTCTTTCCTTTCGCTTCTCAGTGAAATTGTGGAGCACATGGTCCAGCACTTTAAAACACAGATCTTTGGTGATCGAAAGCCAGTGTATGACGGGAGGAAGAATCTGTACACTGCCATGCCCTTGCCCATAGGCAGAGACAAAGTATGTATTTTCAGGACAACCTTCAACGATTACAGAAATACTGAAACCGCGGTGAAATGCCAGTCTGCAGAAAATATCACTTCATTTCCTATGTGTTCTTTTCTTGCCGCTCAACCTCACAGGTGGAACTTGAGGTGACCATTCCTGGTGAAGGCAAGGACCGCAGCTTCAAAGTGTCCATTAAGTGGGTGTCCTGCGTTAGTCTGCAAGCTCTGCATGAGGCTCTATCAGGACGGCTACCTAGTGTCCCCTTTGAGACCATCCAAGCCTTGGATGTGGTCATGAGACATTTGCCCTCTATGAGGTAGGTCTTTATTATTGAACATTGATTAATGTTTGCATAATGGCTCGTCTTCATAGGCTATCGTTTTTGCTCCAGCATTATTTGAGGCATAAGAAGTCATAACCTGCATACTTGAACATGATTATAAAGCCCGTTTTTCACTTTGAACGTTCTTAGAATTATCTAAAGCAACTTCATCTGCACTCATCAATCTCTCACTTCTGCTGCTCAGAAAATACTCATACAATTCTATAATTGTCCAACAGGTATACTCCAGTGGGCCGCTCTTTCTTCACTCCATCAGAAGGATGTTCGAACCCCCTCGGTGGTGGCAGAGAGGTGTGGTTTGGCTTCCACCAGTCTGTCAGGCCTTCCCTTTGGAAAATGATGCTCAACATTGATGGTAACTTTCTGAAATGTTGATGTGAAAGTTGCAAGTTAAGTTTTTCTATTAATACGGTATGTGATTTAATTTAAACTTTTGCTTTTCAGTTTCTGCCACTGCATTCTACAAAGCCCAGCCTGTAATTGAGTTCATGTGTGAGGTCTTGGATTTCAAAAGCATTGAAGAACAACAGAAGCCCTTAACAGACTCGCAAAGAGTGAAATTTACTAAGGAAATCAAAGGTAACTGTTATAGTTTGCATTACATTCCTGTGAAACTCATTGCGAATACATGTTCATTTCAATATACATTTATTTTTACATCTTTGGGGTAGACTGCCTGATCACTTGATTCTAAATCCTCCTTTTTGAACTAAAACCGTTTAGATACATTTCTCCCTTTTCTATCATGTGAAGTTTAAATACCAAATACTTTCTCACATTCATTTTTGGGGACTTTTGAAAAGTTGAGAAGCTCTAATATCCTTTATTGTGTTTCCTCCATCTAGGCTTGAAGGTGGAGATCACTCATTGTGGGCAGATGAAGAGGAAGTACAGAGTGTGCAACGTGACCAGAAGACCAGCAAGCCACCAAACGTAAGAAAGCTCCTGTATTATTTCTCTGTTGCGTTTACTGTTAAGTACAAGAGTTCCTGAATGAACAAAAACATGTTGTTACATGCAATATGAAATGCATGTAACTTAATCTATGATTGAAGGGGAGGCTCCTTACGCCCTCAGTTAGAGCACAACTGATTGACCATTCAGATTTATCGGTATCAACATGATTTGATTTCAAGATGCAGTTACAAAATATAATTCATTGGTCAGCATAGAAATGGGGGTCGTATGATTGTGAAACCCGCAGTAGAATAAACTTCACACCCTGCATGAGAAACTAAACTCCTGTGTTTTCCGACCTCTTAACTTTGTGGTATGCGCTTTCCGCAGGTTCCCCCTGCAGCAGGAGAATGGCCAAACTATTGAATGCACAGTAGCACAGTACTTCAAGGACAAGTACAAGCTCATCCTGCGATACCCCCACCTACCATGTCTACAGGTTGGACAGGAGCAGAAGCACACCTACCTACCTCTAGAGGTAAAAAAAATCAATATATTAAAATGAAATATTCTATGCTTTTTCAGAATGATAATGTGATTGTCTTTTGATTTTCTTCTAAACCTGTTTTTCTTTCATGCATGTCCAGGTGTGTAACATAGTGGCAGGGCAGCGCTGCATCAAAAAGCTGACAGACAATCAGACCTCCACTATGATCCGTGCTACAGCCCGATCAGCACCAGACCGTCAGGATGAAATTAGTAAATTGGTGAGTCCCCCTGACATATATATTTACTGAATTTCTTGGCTGCTGGAAATGTGTTTGTCAAGTTAGTTGGTACATTCTACACCCAAACATTTGAGAACTTTCCGTAGAAGTAAAGGAGAGTTCAAGTATTTTTTTGGTAACAATTGCAATGCAACCTGCAGAAACTTGTACCCTTTCTATGCCTTTCTCTAAATTTTTGATATTAACAATATTGTAATACTTTTTTTCAGATGAGAAGTGCCAACTTTAACACTGACCCTTACGTTCGTGAATTTGGAGTGATGGTGAGGGATGAGATGACAGAAGTGAATGGCCGTGTTCTACAAGCACCTTCCATTCTGTATGGAGGCAGGGTAAGTTTGATGAGAGAATGTACTTGCCAGTTGCTGTAGCACAACATTCTAACATTACATTTAAGTTATTGGTACAATCCCCAACTTGTGTACAGTGAAATAGTCTAAGAAGACTGTTTTCATTATAATTTTCAGAACAAAGCAATAGCCACACCTATCCAGGGAGTCTGGGACATGAGGAACAAGCAGTTCCACACTGGCATTGAGATCAAAGTGTGGGCCATCGCATGCTTTGCACCACAGAGACAGTGCACTGAACTCCTGCTCAAGTAAGTCTGATACACGGAGAACAAGTTCTCTGGCTTTTTGCACATATATTTCATGTTAATATGCGTAACACGGTTTCCATGGTTCCTTTTGACAAAGGGTAGAATCAACTTACACGAGCACTGGGTCTTAAAATGTCTCGTATAATTTTGACATCACTGAAAGTAGTGTTTACTAAGTTGCGTTGAAGTAACTTCAGCCTCGCTTTCAAAGGTGTTAAGGAGAGAAGAACAGCAGAAACACACGGTCCATTCAGAAATAAACGGCACACTACACTGTAAAATAACACGTTCCTCACCTGTTTCAGAGCATTCACAGATCAGCTCAGGAAGATCTCCCGGGATGCTGGGATGCCAATCCAGGGTCAGCCCTGCTTCTGCAAGTATGCCCAGGGTGCAGACAGTGTGGAGCCCATGTTCCGGCACCTCAAGTACACATACCAGGGCCTCCAGCTGGTTGTAGTGATCCTTCCGGGGAAAACGCCTGTCTACGGTGAGAGGACCCACTAATGTTTGCTTAGGCAGTCCAGTTAACTTCTGATTACAATCACATAGGTTTTGTAATAGGAGGCTAATGATGATTATTTTGTTGTTGTTTGAAATCACTAGCAGTTTTGATCAACTGTATTTGCCTGAAATAAATGTGATTTCTTGAACCCTAATATCAACACTGTTGGTTATATAACACTGTAATAAGAAGGTTCATGCTAATTAATGGATCTGATTCTATACTTGTTTAATCCACAACGCCGTTTGCTTTGAATTTACTCTTCATAAATGAGTCCCGTCCCAAGTCATAGATGATAAGTGCTGTTGGAGTGTTTACTGATACTTAAACGTCTGGCAGCTGGGCTGATATTTTTCTCCCGTCCCTGCTGAGCAAGTTCTACCGCTTCTATTTTTGTTTGAGGAAAACATAAACCATGAGAAAATACGTTCCAATAAACCTAGATTGTCTTTGATTGTTCCCAGCTGCTCCTCCACTTGGTATCCATGTCATTTAAGAAACAAAATAAAAGATTAACCCCTATAATAAACGTACGTTAAATACAGGGTTGCCATTGTGTTGGTCTTTGCCATGCCTCAAGTTCGAAATGATGATCGGTCTGTATGTGTGTGGGCGCTTTGTCAGAGCATCAGGAACTCTAAACAAGCTTTGTGATCATTTTAATTTATCATGATCTTCATGTTGTTTTGTAGCTGAGGTGAAACGTGTTGGAGACACAGTTCTGGGCATGGCCACGCAGTGTGTGCAGGTGAAGAATGTTCAGAAGACAACACCTCAAACCCTCTCCAACCTCTGTCTGAAGATCAACGTCAAACTTGGTGGCGTCAACAACATCCTACTCCCACAGGGCAGGTTGGTGGAGATATTACAATTATTAGTCTCATTTAATGTTTGTATGTTTGATCATTAATGCTCATATGATATTCAAAGCCTTTCCCAAAATTGTAAAAGAAAAGTTGTTTCTTTTAAATAAATTGCATGTGTGTTCTTTTTCCAGACCATTGGTGTTTCAGCAGCCTGTGATCTTCCTTGGTGCAGATGTGACTCATCCGCCTGCAGGAGATGGAAAGAAGCCTTCTATCGCTGCTGTAAGAAACATCATCCAAAGCTCCATCAGCCGCTCCCCTGTATGATTTTGTTAAAGGAGCTTTTGCTCTGACTTCAATTTATTTAGTAACATTTCGCTTTTCCTCCTCAGGTTGTTGGTAGTATGGACGCCCATCCCAGCCGATACTGTGCCACAGTCCGTGTGCAACAGCACCGCCAGGACATCATCCAGGACCTGGCCACCATGGTGAGGGAGCTTCTCATCCAGTTCTACAAGTCCACCCGCTTCAAGCCCACCCGAATCATCTACTACCGTGATGGAATCTCTGAGGGCCAATTCAACCAGGTGATACACATATCTGGGATAATGCAGTTTAATTATAAGAAAGTATAGACCAATCCAAAAGAAGACAATAGACTTTATGTAAATGTTTTAAGTGGTATTTTTTGTTCTTCTGCATCTCATAACCCTTCACTCTGATACATCCAGGTTCTTCAGCACGAGCTGCTGGCAATCCGAGAGGCCTGCATCAAGTTAGAGAAGGACTACCAGCCTGGTATCACATTTGTAGTTGTGCAGAAGAGACATCACACAAGACTGTTCTGTATGGACAGGAACGAGAGGGTCAGTATTGAGTGATGAAACACACGAGAGAGAAACCGCAGCGAGACATGCTATTGTTCTTCGTAGTGGTTACTGTCTGGGTTGGATGTTTCTTCTCCCTCATACATTGTGTAACTAAGCACCAAATTCTTTTTGTTGCATTTCTCCAGGTTGGAAAGAGTGGCAACATTCCTGCGGGCACCACAGTGGACACCAAAATCACTCACCCATCAGAATTTGACTTCTACCTTTGCAGTCACGCTGGCATTCAGGTAAGAACGGAACTCTGATGAGCTTGAATAAAAGTAATGTGCCAAAGCAACCCATGTAAGAGGACAAATTAAATACACGCATTAAACACAACTCATACACCGATAATGACAACAATTCATACAGATGTGTTGCAGGATAAAGTGGTAGAGCGATAACATTTGTTAATCAGGTTAACGTCACTGTGACATTCTAATTCCAGGCAGTAATTCTAGTTCATGTCACATTGTCTAACATGATTTCCTTTGCAGGGTACCAGCCGGCCGTCTCACTACCACGTGCTCTGGGACGACAACCACTTCTCTTCAGATGAACTACAGGTCCTCACCTACCAGCTATGCCACACGTATGTGCGCTGCACCCGTTCCGTTTCCATCCCTGCTCCAGCCTACTACGCCCATCTGGTGGCCTTTCGTGCTCGCTATCACTTGGTGGACAAAGAGCATGACAGGTAAGGATCCAGAGCCATTTATAATACCACAGTTTAAATCTCTGTGTACGCACATTCTGATCAATTCATTAAACTCTTAGACAGTGTTTAACCTGGAATGTTTCTATTGTCTCTGTCACAGTGCTGAGGGCAGTCATACATCTGGCCAGAGCAACGGGCGCGACCAACAGGCCTTGGCCAAGGCCGTTCAGATCCACCAGGACACCCTGCGCACCATGTATTTTGCCTGAAAGCACACAACCCCAGGTTGGCGTGGGTGAGACCCCACTGATGGAACACACCACCCGCCGCTGTCTCACTGTCAGTTGTAGATAGCATCACAGGGGTTTTACATCGTGATCTCCCTACCGAACACACTTGTCAGATACCCAGTATGTCTAAAATTGTACTTAAACCCGAATGTGGGAGCCCACTCAAAACAAGCCAGCGAATAGACTTAATGATGCAAAAGAAGCCCTCTCTCTTGGGGTTTTGAGCTGGAAGAGGTTTTTATTATCATGTTGTGCATTAGTCTGTATTTGTTGCAGGGAAAAGTGTTTCAATTTCACGTCTAGCATTTCTAAATTTGTAGGCACTATCACACAGTGCGGGTGGTTTAAGAAATTGAAGAAACCCCTCACCTCCATCTTTTTCTGCCTATTAGTTTATAGGCAACATTAAACATGAAGGGGTATGTTCACTTTATTTGCCTAATAATCCTCTGACAAACATTATTTATCAGGCAATCAAAGCAAAGTGCACTGACCAGAATGGGTACTTCAATCAGGACATTAGTACTTAAATATGTTAAGGGTTGTGATTAAAGTGCCATTCCGAGACCACCTCTGACATTTATATGTAAAATACATATGTAAAATAATGTACCATTAGACCCACATCTGCTGGATATACAGCATTTGACCCTGATTGACACTGATGACCATTTTATGCCAAATCTGAGAGAACTTACTAAATGATCCTTTGCATCAGATTTGCTATCAACCCTTGAACCGACACTTAGGTTATTCTAAAGAGGGCTTTCGTTCTTCACATAGAGATTGAGAGAACAGACGTTTTTATTCCTCCTTGTTTGACTTGTTATTATGAACTGATAAAAGTTGCACCAGTACAGCGACTCCCAAGCCGATGAATAGTGTATTGGGACCGGTTCCCAACAAATGTACTCTGAGCCGTGTTGATGTAAGACACATGATGTAGAAATCGACACACGGGAACACAATTAAACCTTTTTTTTTTCTTTCATTTCTCGTTTTATAGTCTTTTATTTTCAATCATTCTGTTATGAACATGCATGTAGCTGACTCATTTCTTAGACAGTTAGGCATTTGTGATGTGTTTCTTTTCTTCCTTAATACACATTAACCCAACTGTTTAATGTATATAGCAGGAAGAGAGCGTTTCTGCCGTGTTTTTGTCAGAGCAGGATATTTGTTTCCATATCCAGGAATTTGGTACCATGTTGTGAAAGCTGCGACATTTTAGAGTTAACTGATCAAAAGCCCATCTGAGAAAAAAAAAAGAGGTTGTTGACTCTGTTATCTCCAAAAATGAGGAGCAGATGTCGCGCAGAAAGGTGGGGTTTATGCAAATGAACTTTTCTGAATCTTTATACTACATAGAAATGTTAGTAATATCGTATATTTTCCAAAAGCTTTCAGTTAACTGCTGAAACTGACTTTGAGATTTTTTTTTCTTTTTAAACGCCCGGCCCGCACGTCGTCTAAATTAACACTATCAATTTGTACTCAGATTTTAAATGCAAAACATTCTCTTGCCTTTTTAAGACGTTTAAGTCTTTGCTAATAATTCTAGACATTTCCTAACATCCCACCTTAGTTTAACTGCTAATTAACCTGGTGAATGTTCATAGTCCTGATTGGAGTTGATTAGTCTCTATTTTCTAACTATGCACACTTTGTAACCAAGAGATTTAGCAGCGGGGTATCTCACATGAATTTGGGTCATTTCTAGGTAGATAATCGGGGCTGTTTTTGTTGTTAGTGTTTTTCTATCATGTTGCATTTAGGCGCGTTTCTTAGTGCTTTTCAGAATCTTCATGCCTTCCTACCGGGATGAAGTATATATGTGGTCATTTGTAACGTTGACAATTTTATAGCTTGAAAAATTGGGCCTATCCTTTTTAACACACGATATTTCTTAGCCAAACAAGATTACAAACTTTTACATAATAAATCTTCAAAAGACACAAAAGCACAAAAACAACCCAGGTGCTAGAAGTTTTCACTGTAAATTACCTTAAATCCTTACTGGACTGGTCCGCATGTCTTTTTACTCGTTAGACGTCTGGTAAAAAGTCTTTCTCTTTCTGATGGCCTGGTTGTGTTACCCTTTTTACTTATTTACCTGTAAAGCAACTAGAAATCCGACTGACTGTGTTTTGTGGGGCATTCTGAAAATCACGTACTTGATATTTACTGTTATGATGTCAATATTGTTCTTATCGGTGCTGGTCTCACAACTTGTAAATTTGGATGCACTTTTGATAGCAGAACGTTGGTATGAGTTATAGTAGATGTGTGTTCCTTCATTGAAACAGGAGACGCGGCCATATTGTGTGACACTGGTGTAATTGTGTGGAAATGGCCGTGTGTTCTACCTCTTGTTACCTGTTAAAGTGTTATGGTAACATCACACTGCTGGCCATTTCCTTATAATTACCCTGCTATCCATCTGATTGGCGTTGTCTGGAAGTCTTGCATTGACAGTCGAGGTTTCAAACGCTTGGTATGCACGATGGTGAACACGCTTTCTCATTTATGTAGTTGTGTGATAGTTCATAGTTCATCTGTTAATGTCGGACAGAATGTGGTTTTGTTTTTTTTTTCTTTTAGGGGCTTTGAGCATTGAGCTGTACGACCAAATTCTTGAAGTGTGTTTGTATTCACACAAAGCTTTCCCTTTTCTTTTAATTCTATGCACCAATGAAACAACAGTCTTCTTGACACCTTTACTTTCTACCTGAGTCGTGTAACAACAATGCATATTCTTGATTTGGACAAATTTGATAGTACTTCAGTTGTTTTCTTATTTGATAAATACAAAGAACAACTCCTTCCGCCTGGAGAATATCGAACTGGTATTGAAATTCATGGCAATAGATGTTTGTGAGGGCTGTAACTCAGCAAGGCCTCTAATCAGTTCACCTTGAGATCCTTGTATATAAATTTAAGTCCTGTGACTGGATCAGATGAAACGACGTGTTGATGGTGGTTTCCTGGAGATTGATGTCAGATGAAGCTTGCTGTTGGCTCTGTGCTTTGAACTGCGACAGTCCTCGTCTCAGATTGACTGCAGTACTTTGTAATTCTGCCACAAGCATGGATTAACGTTCAGCTCAAGGATGGTCTCTCGGAGGGATGGCGGAGGTTGCATTCAACTTACTTGCTTTATGTCAGGTTGACTGACAGGGTTGTACAAATTATGTTACCGTTAAATTAACATTGAAATTCGTTCAGAGCTTTGTCACTGCCATCGGCATCCGATACCAATGCACAAGTCACCCTTTCGCACCTGTATAAGACGCAGTGTGCTGTTAACTCCGATGTAGGACCTGGGGTCACCTGCCATGTGGAACGCTCCATGTGGAGACCCACATGTGCTTTTTCTGCATCAGGGTTGCAGCTTTTAATGGCACATCTGCATTAGTTTCCTAATCTTTCAAGAGATTAGCAAACTGCCTGCAGATTTTTTTATCATGATTATGAAACCAGTAAGTCAATAATGGAAAATAGGTTAGTGCAACCTCTGCTAGTCTGTAGTGTTTCATGTCGGGGATGATTTAGTTGGGAAGTGTGTCTTTTTGTGGGCATAAATCTATTTTCGGACAGTTGGTTTTCTCTGCTCAATGTCTCCTGATAACTTGCTTAAATTCAAAACGTCTCCTCTAAAGGAGAGGAGTATGTACTTGTTGTTACTGCTTCTTTGTTTTACATGACCTATTCCAGCACCTTACAATACCAGATCAGAATGGCATTGCTTTTCCTGAAAAATAAAGCTCAAACATCTGACAGTGTTCTTTTTGCTCTAAACAAGAATGACCGCTGGAGCTGTCACAGCATCGAGGGTATTTATCAGGTTAGACGGGATCAGTTGGTTTGGGGGCTTTTCAAAGTAAGAGCTTGCACAGCCAACAGGCCTGAGAGACTGTATGTGCTCAGATAGCTCTGCCTGCCGATCAGGACGGATTCTACGAAGCCAACCAGCATCCAGCATTTCTCAGAAATATTCTGATGCCTTTTTAAATGTAGAAAAACCGAGTGAAACTTGTAGTTGGGTACATGGGTGGCTGCCTTTTTGTTTCTGCAGTGAGGGAGAAGGGTGCTTTATGCAAGACAGACTGACAGCTGTGTAAAGTGACTGATCAGCTGTGGATGTTACAGATTCTGTGATTGCATAGCTTGTTGGAGATGCGATGCCAAAGTGCTGTGTGCGGATAAAGAGTGCAGGATGGTTTTACATTGATCCCTGTTCAAGACTGCAATGTGTATAATGCTAAAAACCCTTTTTATGTGTCAGACAGAAGAGCAGACTATACATATCAATACACAGAGGCTGTTCACATAAATCTGCTTGGTAATGAGCTAAATCAAGAATGTGTATGGAACAAATGAAAGCACCAAACTGGATGAATGTGGCACTACTTGAGACGTTTATTGGTGCGCAGGGTGCTTCGTTCAGCAGCATACAAAACCCCTGTGGTGGGAACATTAATGAAATTGTAGGATACATTTCTCAGATATTCAATTGAATGCACACACTCACCTTAGTTTGTCTTTTGGTTTTGGCCAAAAGCAGGAAAAGTTCTAGAAGCTTCTAGAAAGCGTTGTGTAAACTAAATGGCATATCATAAGCTAATTGATCCGTGACGTTTATTGTAATGATACCAGGTTTTTATTATGTTATGTAGCTATGTGTAAATTTAGAGATTGAAAGAGGCTGAGATAAAATAGTTTTTAAGTGTAACGATCAGCCTGTTTACTTTTTTCCACCAGACTTCCTGGCTATGAGTTTCAAATGAAGCAAGAATACATTGATTTATTCCAAACCAGTACCCTGTATAGTAATGTATCTCCTCTCTGCCTCTCATCCGTGTCTTTTAGAGAATCTATCGTGGACATAAAAATCCTCTTGTAGAGTAGAACCTATTTTCCTATCTCCAAATAACGATGAATGTACTTAGAGCCTGTGTGGTCTGTAACCTTGTATAGGCTATCCATCGTGTACATTTATACTCATGACTGCTTCTTATGTACTGCCTTTTCTTTTTCTTTTGGGTGTTTTTTCTCTTATTTATAGGCTTAATTAATTGCAAAAAGTATTTTTATTTTATTTTGTTTGGATACCATCCTTATCACAGCTGATATCATTAACCTTTTCACTGATAAACATTGAGTATACAAGTCTACCGCTGAGATGTCAATCTCTGGATGTTGGCTGCTGCTCTATTAGCAGACAAACGTTTCACACTGGTGCAAAGGGTCAGTGTTTCCCATACGATGCTTCATTTGTAGCAGCTCGTCAATCCGCACAAAGCGTATTAATTCCCCTATTCTCTCTCTCATTCAACACACTGACATCAGACCCATCTGTGAAGAGTGTGCTATATAATTGGGTTGGGCGGTTTCCAATTTTTGACCAATTTTAAATCTTCCTCAAATTTGACTGGGGTAGAGGGTATAACCAGCTGATTAACCCCGTGACAAACAAACACCCACACACAGTTGGAACATTAAGCACTTGGCTATGAAGACAACTGCAATGATTAAGTGGGTACTCGCGCAGTAGAGCTCTGGGCTTCTGACCCGATTGATTAAAATCGTTCAAATGTAAATTGATATCCTGATGGCAGCTGCGCTCTGACCTTAACGACTGACACCTCATTTGAGCCAATAGGAACTTCCGTGTCCTGTCCACAGCCTCCAATGAGAGCCCGAGGTGACTTGAGCTTTATCCTTCAAACTCGCCCGCAACAAGTTACCGTTGAGACCCCGCTACCCCATCAGCATCCACCTGCCCCATCAGCTGCTGCAAATAGAATTCAATTCTGTGGGAAACACTGAAAGAGTTGTCATTTTTTCTGTTCTGATGTCATGCTTGTGTGGGGGGGCTGTAACATAAGAGCTGTGTGTGTGTGCGTGTGTGTGTGTGTTTTTAAATATACTGGCGGCTTTGGAGTGTTTGCTGTTAGTTTTTTGGCGTCTGCTTTAACCCTCCGTCTGATATTCTTGTCCCGGTCCTTTCAGAGTCGCCCTGAAAAGTAACTAAAATCCTCCCCGAGTTCTGTGCCACCTGAAAGTAAGAAGCTTGTGTTTCCGTTTGAGTTCTGCTTATTTTCATTACTAGGGGGTAATTACTATTGTAGTATTACGCAAATTTTTTTGACATTTTTAGATGCCCATGACACTCTGTCTGTTCCCTGTTTCTGATCCTAGATGAACCTTTCTGAAGCATCACTCTGTCCTTCATCATGCCAATGTCAACCTACTTACCTGAAGACACGTGATACAACTTTGATGCCCGAAAGGTTTTTTTTTTTTCGATTTCAGTTTGCCTATAAATTCAGCCACACGTCTGAATTATTGATTACAAATTCAAACTGGGCTCTGGCAGACCCGAGAGAAGAACTCTGCCCCTCATGTCCACTTGTTGCACCTATGTCGCAGGTTGGTTGTGTCCCATCTCCGTCACGTTTTAGTCGCTGTTCAAATATTTATAAATGCAAACAAAAAATTCTTGTTTCCAAAAGTTTCTAGTTGTTTTGTCCATATTAGAGGTTTCCTGAAATATATCTCACAACCATTAGATTGACTATCATGAAAACACTGTCTGGTGTAATCATCAGGTCAAAATGTAAGTTTGTTTTTATGACCAAAACCTGCCAAACTGATAACATTCCTCAGTGGTATTTTATGTGCTAAATAGCAAATGTTTTACTGTCATGACTGCACACGACGGACGGTTTTATCCTTGTTTTGACACTTTTATACGGATTGTCCTAGCGCTTCGTTGCCTCTGGTGGATGTCAACAAAGTAGCTAAAAGTATCAGCATGTCGTGTCCAGCAGCTGTGACAGAGCCAGGATGTGAACTCGGTGCTTCAGGTGGACATTAAGGTTTGGTGTGTCGTAAACGTGACCGAACTGTTAGTGAGCTTCATAAAACCAACGCCATCCGGCTCATTTACAAGCATCTCGTCATGCAAGACTCGTGGGTATTTTTGTATTTTCAACACATTTCTAGTCTGCAGGATGACGTTGCGTTTTATCTGCCAGCTTGGAAGGAAGAAAAAAAAAACTACCTCAGAGCATTGTCGGGTGCTAGCTAATATTACCCTACTATACGGTAATGGTAACAAAATCAAAAATTGTAGTGACCAAACTAACACAAGCCCATATGGTGTGAGAGCACTGTCCTTTTGTAAACCGTCATAAATGGAAAAAACAAGTAATCATGTTCGTCTGGTTGGTTGCTTCAGTTGGTTGGTTACATTTTAAGGGACCAAATTTTTGTAATCGGGAGGTCGAGCCTCAACGTTTCATGTGATTCCTTCATTTTTCAAAAGACGTAAAAACCACCCGGCGTAATCTAGGACTCCCTGTGGAGGAAAGAATGATCACGACTGGATGATGTGTTGACTAATGTGCCATCGTAGCTGCTGTTCAGTATGACAGTGTGTTAATAGTCCTGGAGCGTGTTGGTGATGAGGAGTTGTGTGTGTAGCGGCGGGGTGAAGGTCCGACTGAAAGATGTAGCTGCAGCAATAATGCCAGAGTGACTCGTTGGTTGTTGTCCGTCTCTACGGCGCTCTGTCCTCTTCACGCTGGTCAGTGTCTTTTAGTTAGCAGGACTTTGCCAATCGGTAGATCAACAGATAACGTTTGTAGCCAGATTTGTCTTCACTTGTTTTCCCGGCATGTTACAATATTGAGGTTTCGTGCTGGACAGAGCAACTCCACATGATGAAATGCCGACATTTGTGTTAACCCATCACTGCAATAACATCCAGGAGGACGTCCCCTGTGGTTTTCTCTATTTCCACTTTCCTACGTTAGCCAGACGCTATTTCCATTAATGATATAAGCAGTACATTTGCTTACGACAGTTTTACAAAGGGAATACAGACATTTGAACATGTGCTACGATGTATCAAATCATTGTAAACTCAACGAAAAGGTACATGCGAGGTAGTGTGGCAGTTAACTTCCGATCATTTTCTCTCAACGGAACTCATCCAGCGTGTTTGTCGTCGTCTTGTGTGCCTTTAGTCGGATCTTTCTCTTCCCCCCCGATTGCCCCAACTATGGGTTTTGCGAGTCCCTTTTTTTTTCCCGCTTTAAAGGTTTGACGAAATCCGCCGCTCCTCATGAAAATAATTTCCTTTTTATTTTTTCAATTATCATGCAACCTTGCGTATAGATGCTGCATAGAACGATCAGTATTTGTGTTTTGCACTTTCAAAGCAGTCTCGATGAAAAAGAAAAAAAAGCGCCCCGCTTGAAGTTGGGCCAAAAAAAAAAAGAAAAGAAATAACTGACGAGGTATTTTATGCTATCAATAGGAATTATAAGGAATAATATGACTTTGAAAAGCTTTTTCTAAAAAGGTTGAGATATATATCTATATATATAAATAAATATACATTCATGAAGTACCTCATAAGCCTGATATATGCTGCATTGACTATTTTTCTTTAGTGTACTTCATATTGTCCAATAAAATTCTAATTTTCCCCTTTGGGAGGTTTGGATGTCACTTCAGGCTGTGCAAAGGCCTCCACCCGTTAATCTGATATAATCTGTCGTAACAAAGGAGCTGTTGCACCTTGTGGCCAAATAATAACGAGTCATTTATGCAATTTCTGCTCAAACGTGAACTCATTGGAATTTTTTTCATCTGTAGCTGCAACATTTGTGTGTTTTGTCTTTTTTTTTTTTCTTTGCATATTTTGTGTCTTTGTAGCCAAGAACATTGGGTTCCATTGACCAAGAGTCGATGTGCAACAAGCATCGTGCACAGCTCTGTGGTGTAACATGACTGTTGACTCCGGTGTAGCCGTGAAAAGGGCTATATCTGTTCCAACTCCCCCCCCCGCACCTTTGTCTTAAAATAGCCTTAGAACTACACAAGAGGTTCCTATTTGGCCTTAAAGTTGAACAAATTATGCACTACAATCTCACAGACTCCACAGAGAGCTCCATTCCTGGTCTGACCCATTTTTTTTTTTTTTTTTTCCAGAGTTTGTGTCATTGCCATGTTATCTACCTCCTATGAATGTAGGGGCTGCCCTGGAGATGAAGTCAACTGCAAAACGTTTGATTTTCATGCCCATTTATGACAAACAGACAATCATCTGTAGACTCCAGACACATATTAACCTATTTACCATTCTTCAGTTACAAGACTGATTCCAGGACACTCCAGTTTTCCTTCATGTCTGTCCCTCGTTGGCCATTTTCATTCTACATGTTTTCTTTCTTTGCCAGTCGTGACGGGGAAGCAAAGTGACCAAATTCTTGTTGTTAAAAAAAAAAGGCAGCACAGCCGTTTGAATCCAAACCTCCCTTCGTTTGTGTCATGAGCTCAGCTCGTAAGCTCACATTTGAGTTGTTAGTTTTCTTCTCGTTTCTCTTCCTCCCTTATTTAAACCACGACATGCCAAAACTGAATTTGCTGTCATTCCTGTTCTGGTGAGGGTCTTTATGTTGCTGTTTTTAATTTGTTCACATCCACTGCTAAGCTCCTTGTTCTTGTTGTTGTAAAAAAATTGTAAGCTTTGATTTCTATTTTACATTTCCTTTTTTTTTTTTTTTTTGTTAATTTTGCTTACAGAACACAAGATATGCTGTAGACCCTGTTAGGACATAATGTGAATACGTATCACTTAATATAGTTCACTCTTTGGCTTGACTGTAAGTTCCATTAATTAATAAAAATGTTTGAAAAGTTTTCCCGCTGTGTCCCGCCTGTTTTCATCTGCTTAGATTAAAATCAGGATGTTATTCACCTTTAAAACTAAATTAGTTTCCTTTTTATCATTTGAAATTCAGCTCCAGTGTCCATTAATTTAGTCGTCTAATCAATTGTTCTTCGCCTGCTTTGTTGGATTATGTTCTCTTACTTCCTCCTGCTATCAGATGTAGAGCTGTTAAAGTCCCAGTTCACCCAAATCACAATAAATCCCATGCGTCTGGTGGCCAGTAACACACAGTCATGCAGAAGAGATATTTCCATTTGATGTATTGTGCTGTGATTTCTGCATCTGACCCTTAAACAATGAAGCTGTTTGAAAGTAGCTCAGTTTGATTTGTCACCAGAGGGGTCGACTGGAGTCACATGACTCGGACTCGAGTCACAAAGTGTATTGAGCCGTAGTCTCCCTCTACAAAGTCTGGTGTTTGTACCAAAATAAAGCTTTGCTCCGATGTGTTCGAACAAAACCTTTGCTAGTATAATAGTCTCGGTTGTCTTTAACACCTGTTCTTCCAGTTTGCCTGCCAAATATTGATTTAATGAAATTTGTATTAAAATAAAACAATTTTGTAAAAAAAGCAACTTGTCTGAAATTGAATCGCCTTTATTCATCATCTCCAATAATGTCAGTAAGATCATTCATTTAGATCACTTATTAGGCTATTAAAAGCTTTTTTTCCCTAACATGTCCAAGACGACGGTTCTTGACAGATTTCAGATCAGATTCTTTTGTCACATGTTTGCTCCAATGGCATTTTTGGAACATTTATATCTAGAATTATAATTCCTCTTATTCTACAGACCTAAACATTTGCACAAAATACATTCATAAACAATATTTGAATTGTGCTGACCAATCAAAAGTCCATCATACCTCTGTGTGTGTATCTTTAGATGTGTAGAATATTTTGTGTGTCTTCTAAAGACCTGTCGGACCTGTAGGTGAGTTATTGATCAGATGTAACAATAGTGGATTTCAAACTTTATTTGGAGGATGATTGAGCCTTTGGCATACTGCAACACTGAAGATAAGGACCATAATGAGAGAGTGGCTCGGTGCCACTTTCACACATATAAAACATGAACAAATTGGCATGTAGACGGTAAAGAAAAGGGCGATGACAGTGTGAAGGTCGAACTCCAGACAGAGAGGCAGGCAGGATCATTAAAAAACAAAGCAGAGAAGGATCACGTGTGATGAAACCCTACAACCTACGAACAACCACGTCCATGGAACACTAGTAAGAAAACAAAACTAGACAAAATTAACAGACACAGTGTTTGATCTTGAAGGTACATGAACACGTCTTTCCTTTACATACTGGAGGGAGGTTGTACACAGACAAACTTTCAACCTCTTTATTTCTGCCCAGTTGAGCCTGTGACTTTGTTTTTTACAGCTACATAACAACACTAAGAGATTAATTGTACGGAGGTATAAATAAAACAGGTGCAACGATGTGCATCACTGACAGGTGGCTCGGACGGGGACGGCTCAGAGATCTCGGGTCGTCCGTCGCCTCTCCTCGTCTTCATTTTGGAATCCTAAATCCTCGGTCCAAGATGGGGGAAAAACTGACAAAGATACTTGAACTCAGGAAACAGCTAGAAAATAAGACGTGTAACTACAACAATAAATTAATGCAAAAATATGGCCTTGACCAGATTTTTTTTTTTCGTTTCATTCTCATCGGATTTCCACATTGAATAGAAAGATCTCTCATAAAAAGTTATAAAATAAATAAGCACTCTTTCCCTTTCAGTTTGAGTAGAAAAAAAGTTGCATGGCGTGCAGGCCCGGGAGGAGAGAGAGCAATAAAAGCAGTATTTCTCTTTAGGAATATTATTTTACAGAGGTATCTCTTCTCTCTCCTCCTCCTCTGTGGCCGGTGTGGTCGGAAACACACACTCATGCTGGTGGGTCTGTGCGACCTGCCCGGAGGTCGGTCGGGCTCCGTCGCCGGTCCTCAGTACACCCAGTTCACCGGGACCCACTGGGGTTCGCTGCACAGTTTGTCCACGGCGGCCTGTAACGTCTCGAAGGCCTTGTCCAGGTTGTCGTTGACGATGGTGAGGTCGAAGTAGTGGCTGTAGGCCCGCTGGATGCGGGCGCTCTCGTCCACCGTCTTCCTCAGGTCCACGTCCTGTGGACACACGGGACGGATGAGTTGTGGAAACAAGTGCCGCCACTACTTTGTACAACCCTTCTAATCTATATTTAAATAACGTAAGCATACCGTGAGCTGCTTGGTGGTGATGCCTGCGTCCACCACAGCTTTGTGCATGCCCTTGAGTGTATCAAAATCTGGCGCTGCGATGAACACCACGTAAGGCATGAACTCTGCTGTTTTCAGTACCTTCAAAGCCTGGAGGGGACAAGACAGTCAAGATAAAGAATAGTGAACACGTTCTTTTGGTTTATTCTACGTTACTTTAAGATATTTCTTAAGGCCTAAAAGTCGTCTTCCAAAGAAACCAGACGATGCTGTGTATTGTTGTTTCACCTGCGGGTTGACGTCCAGGATGCAGGTCCGCCCTGTTCCCACCACCTCATGGATGGATTCAATCTTGGTGCCGTACAGGTTGCCGTCGTACTCGCCGTGCTCCAGGAACCGGCCGGCCTTCACGTCCACCTCCATCTCTGTCCTCGTGGTGAAGTGGTAGGAGTTGCCGTCCAGCTCATCATCGCGTGGCCGCCGTGAAGTGTCTGCCGGGAGAGACTCAGTTTAATGTCGGCTGAGCTTTGAACTATTCGTCCTCTTTGGTGTCAGGACGTGACTTTGGTAGTACAGACAAAGCAAAGAGTGACGTACAAGGTATGGTGGTGCCGAAGCGGGTAGGTTGAAGGACCATCAGTCGGTTCTTCAGGCTTCGTCGACCTACACCCTGAGCGCCGATCAGAACCAAAGTCTTCCTCTGAAAGGGAGGGACCTTCGCCACTTCCTCGTAGATCTGAAGCTCATGTCTGTCAAACTCTGTTTCAAAACAGACGCAGTCAATCAAAGATATACTTTCACAGGACGCAGGCTAAGAATGAACGTTCTGAGCCTGACCTGCGTTCTTGGCTGTGAGATACATCATCTTCTTCTTCTTCTTGCCAGCTATGGTGCCACACAGGATCCCTGCAAAACAACACTGATCACTTAAGCGCTTCAATATCGTTGCTATTACAGCATCTGGCCAGATGGGGGCAGACAGAGACCATTGGAAATATCAGCTTCCCAGGCCTGTCTTGCTACACACCAGTTAACTGGTTAAAGCACCAGATGAGTGACTGAGATCAGATGAAGGACCACCTCACAGACTTGGCCAGCCCAGATTATTTACACCAGAATTACAGTAGAGAGGAACAGGAAACGTTGGAGGGTTTACCTCTAAGATAAGCATCGGAGCGTGGACGAAACATCACCAAATTCTTGCCTCGAAGGCTTTAAAGCAGAAAGCCTCTTTCTTCTGGGAAGCCATTAGGGAGTCCGTTGATGAAGTATAAGTTCTTTCAAGTCCACTTGAGAGGATTTGTGGTTTCGGTGGGTGAATAGGTCGAACACGAGACATCCTGTTTGAGGCTTTTAGCTGATTTGTTGACTTTTATTTTTAGATCTGTTGACATATTTACTGGTTTTGGTCTTGTTAGTCTGGTTTGGGCGTTAAAACGACTTGTTTCAGGTTTAGGACACATGAGGCGTTACAACAGCTTTCTGGATGGACTCAAGAACCAACTACAGGACTTACCTGATCCATCAAAGTCTCTGGGGACAAACGCTTTCCTCTTCTCCTCCAAGAACTGACTGGGGATCAACCCCGTCGCCCCGGCCACCACATGACACGCCTGGCAAGGAAACCCAGATCAAACGTTTACGTCCTTGTGACCATTTAACAACAATACAGATAAAATAACAAAGAGGACAACTCACCTGCCACCAGTTGGGATCCTCCCTGTTGACAATCTGAAGGATGTCGCCCCTGAGGAACGTCATCCCCGCCTCCCGACAAGGGATCAGGTTGTCATTGGCTGGGTTGTAGTCAAAGTACGGCCGCACATACACCTGTGATGAGTGATCGCGGGAAAACATTCACTTATTTGCCGTCGTAGTAAAATCTGCCACAGCTCAGTGTGCCACCTCACACACTGACACAGAAACAGCGTCTCCATCCCAGATGCATCGCTGCAGCCGGCACAGCTGCTCAAGCTGCGCCACCAGAGGAGGCTTTTGCCAGGAAGGGTAAGTACTCTGTCCAATTGAATTAAACAAGTGGCCAGAGGAAGCAATAAAACAAGGCAGTAAAAAATACAGCCAGGAGTGCTCTGAGCGCCACAGCAGCAGGATGGGATTTTACATTATGTCTCATTCAGTTTTCCTGCTATTCGCTCCATTTCAGCCGCATACGAATATTCCAAGTGTATCAGTTTAGGCTGCATAAACACTTGAGGGGTTTCTTACTGAGCGACAAGCACGTAGTTTTTGCACACAGTGTATGTAGTAATGTTAAATTACTGTACATTGCATGTCAGAGAGATTACAGGAAGCATGTGTGTGTTCGGAGTGTGTGCAAGAGGCAGAATCGGCTAGTGTGACCTAGATAGCATGTGGAGTGTTATTAATAGGGCTTGCAGGGTTCACATTCCTGTGCGGAGGATTGTGGGAAGTGCCGTAGGACGGATCGCCAGCCTCGTGCCAGTGCCCCAACATCTGGCGTCGTTACAGCGCTTGTGTTGTGTTTTGCATTATCGTATCTGACGTGTCGATTGTGTGCGCACCTGTGGAGGTGCCGGAGCGTCTCGGTAGCTCGGGAGGATTTTGAGAGTGATCCCTCCGCTGCAGTCTTTGAGCATGTCCTGCAGCTCGGTGGGGTTGTTGCCGACGTCTTTGCCGTTCACTTCCTTGATGATGTCGCCCACGTGAAGCAGGCCCTGCCTGTCGATCATGCCGCCGTGGAGGATTCTAGCGATAACCAGGTCTTCTTTCTCCACACGAAATGTGACGCCCTGAGAAGAAGAAGAAGAGGGTGGACAGGATGATGTCTTTCCCTTGAGATCTGCTGGTAGACATTTGCACAGGCACATCCGCACCTTCACCCTCGCTTCTGACCTTTACTCACACCGTGACGACTCTCTTGGTCATTCATGACAACCGCACACAGACATTAATGCAGACACACATGCTCACCAGAGGCTCCCCGGCCTTCTTTCGGATGCCAATCATGCGCACCGCATCCGCCTGCATCAGAGCGCTGTTCACCGCCGCGTCATTGGCTATCTCAGTCGGGGGCGGGACTTCGTAGCACTTGGAGGCCACCATGTCGTGTGCCTCCAGAAGTGACTGAGAGGAGGCGGGAAAGGACAGAGGGAGAGAGGGATGATGCTCACAGAGAGACCATGCAAAAGTCGACCAGTGTCAGTTAAAACCTGCATCAGGCCAACGACCTGAATGATTCCTGAGGTTTAAGTCTAAACAGTCTACTATGGCTTTTATTTTGAAAAGCCAATTCCACGATTGTAACATAATTTGTATATCAGATAAATGGAAAAGGTCTAGAAGTCTAGAAAACAAGTACCCCTCAAATGATCTTCTGGTCTTAACTTGGTAAAGAATAGTTTTTGGTAAACAGTATTTGCAATACTGCTATTCTATAATTGGCACTCGTGACTTAAGTCGAAGCTGTTGGAAAGATCTTCGGCCTGAGTTAAAGTTGATATCATGAGTTATGCAATCAGATACAAAGAGAATAAACTCTCAATAAATAAGAACAGACATTGTTCACTATTTCAAATGCGATGCTTTAACATCTGCAGCCGTTCAACAAAAACAAATTTTAACTGCAGCATTTGAACGTCCTGGATGTTGCTGCTCACTGGCTCATTAAAACAAAACAAAAACTAATCCTGTAATGGCTGAAATCCCAAATATGGATTATCACTGAATCTAATCAATTAATTCTCGGTTCACTTCGTCTCTATCCTTTTACTAACCCCTTGTTTTCAACTTACCACTCATACGACCTTTAAAAATATATATTTTAGACAACATATTGGTTAAAAAAAAACATTTTTTTAAAGTAACAGACTCCGTATGTGATAGACTATCAGTTTCCCTCAGCCCCCCTGTCCTTCATCCCCAGCCTGTCCCCCCCTCCGTCCCTGCCTCCCTCTCTCTCAGTAGGTCAACAGGGTCTTATCCTCCAGCTTACAGAACAAGCGGCTCTGATTGGTCGAGCGGCTTGGAAGTCTCGCTCTCATTGGTCCAACCTGTGCAAAGTGCCCGGTCGCTTCAGGGATAGATGTTGTTCTTTGTGCTACTGTAACTACAGTCACAACATTACAACTACACACTGAATTTAGCCTTCATGCTTCTGAAAGAACACAAGGACGTATAACACAGATATGATGTGTGTGGTTACGCTGCATCTATATTTGATAAAAAGCGTAAAATCAGTGGACACGGGTTCATTTCTTCCCAAATTGAGTTAATAGTCGATCCAACAGCGGCACAATTAACCTCAGAAATCATGTCTGCGTGGTGCCAAAGATTTAAACGTGCAGCACACGGTTGTGAGTTTACCTGCATGCATTTGTGCTTGCTCACCTGGAAGTGCGGCTCCTGCAGGATCCTGGACAGTTCGGCCGCGCTGTCGTCTTTAACCTTCAGGCTGCTGATGTCGCCCAGGATCTCCGTCACCAGCTCCACGTTGTTGTCCTGCACTGCCTCCAGCTTCACCTCCTCCAGCTGTTCGTGAGCCTGGAAGTGACAGGAGAGGTCAGGGAGGGTCTCGGACGCAGCGAGATGGTTGTATTTTCATGCTGTTTTAGATTCTGGAAAATCGAATTCTGCGTATTGTTCAGTGGAATGATTTCGCTCTGTCGGCCTGGTGTTGCTGTGATCTGTCATCTTTGCGAGTTCTAGCACTGCCGGGGGAAAGTTAGGTGATGGAAACAACTGTCCTCTATCTGTCCTCTCTGAATCTACTGCACTCCTGCAGCAGTGAAGATGAGTGCAGACGAGTTGCAATACACAGTCAATAGACAAAAGACAACAGTATGAAGTTGCACCTGTTCTGTTACTGACAGTATCTGTAGATGAACTGAACTGCTGCTGGGAGCAGAGGAGGGGCGCAGAGCCGGCTAGTGGTTTGTCTGCTGCTGCTCACCCTCAACCATGCATGTGTGCTACCTTAACCAGGGAGCGTACAATGGGACTTTCCATGATGCCGCGCAGGAAGAGCAGGTCGATGTCTTTGGCGCCCGTGGAGGTCGGCAGCTCACCCAGATTATCCAACACCTGCTGCACGGCTGAAAGGACGTGCCGGGAGACGTAGATATATATATAGAGAGAGAGAGACAAAGAGAGAGAAGTTGAGTCAGCCGGGCGTGAGAGTCACGCAACGCATAAACACGCACACAGATGCTGAGGAAGACCATGATCGCTGCCGTTTCACACCCATCAAGACGAGAACGTTACACCAAGTGCTTAAGAAAGTTACAGGAAGTGTGATCCCATCAGAAGGAACCCAGAAGCACAAAATCTCCAGGTTGTCCGGGATCGCAATGTTCTGGGTTTCCTCACAAATTACCTCTGCTGAGTCTTGTATGCTGTGTATTCAGTCAGAGAGAGGAAGAGGAGGAGGAACGTAGGTATCAGCCGGCTAATGCCAGGGTCTCAAAGCCCATCTAACTCCCTTAAGTTACTTAAAGCCCCGGCAGCACGTGTGTGTGTATACACTTATGTGGGTAGTAAATATGTCCAGTCAGCACTTCCGTGTTCCTCTAACTCAGACTGTATTCTGACGTCCCGTCCTACAATTATCTCGACTTATGTCTCACGTCGTAAAGTCGCCGTTCTGTGAAACTCTCTAAACACGTGTAATAAAGAAAGAAATTTAAGAGCAGGTGACAGCGTTATGAGTCCTGTGGCGTGTGTATTATTTAGATACATTGCAGCCACAAAAGATATGACACATCATGAAATACAGCTGAGCTGTGCGTCTGCTGCTGCTGGAAACGGGACTTGAAACTATCGTCCATGTGCTAAAGAGAAAAGTAAATGTTTTTATAAGGGCTGTGTGGTATTTGTCTCCTTGTATTCCAGCTTGCAGCACTGAAAAACAACATGACAGTCATTCTTTCATCATCAGAGATGCTGTGAATGTTCCACATGTATACAAAAAGTCCCACGACTGTGTGATGAAGAGGAGAGACATGGAGTAAAGACCGGTTAAATATTAATGATCCTCCTGGAGATAGACAAACAGGGTAGGGGAGATTAAAACTGCATCGATAAAGTGATTTATTTACTGCGTGACAACGTTGAAATGTTTTCTTAAACTCGTTCGGATGTGCAATAGACAGCACGTACGGACAAGATCTCTCTGGGGACGGCACGCAATCTTCTTCACAAGCCAGGACAAACATTAAAAATCCCAAAATAGCAATTGCAGTAACTGCGTGCACACATGCTACCATGTGCAAACACATAAACAATCATTAAACCCCTGCTGCCATGACTGCACGGCAACCACAGTCACCCACACTAACAGTTACTCCACTTCTACCGTAAGTTGTTGATGTTGCAGCAAGCTTAAAACGTAAAAAATGTTGTTTGAGAGAGAGAAAAAAAAGTGCATCAGCAATGGAGGAGAAATCTGACCCTCTGACACAGTGAACTATCGTTGCCATATGAAACAAGCTAAGCTCAGTTGCATCTGAATATACTTTATCAAAACACACAGAATCCCACTTTGCATTGGAGTTTTCATGCAGATCTGCGTCGACCTTTTACCCGCTCGGTCCGCTCCCTCCTCACTGCGTCCTTGACCACAGGAATGTTTGCTCATCTCACCCCGTCAAAACCGCCTCCGTGCCACGTGTACGTTTGTGTACACTGCTCGTCCCGACATGCAGCCCACGAGATGCTTCTCTATCCTCCTACCTTTAAGTCTTTATAATCCTATGAATTATGGCACGGAGACGCACGAAAACACATCAGCCTCTTGCTAAAGGCTGTTCTGAAGAAAAAGAAAAGAAGCCCTGGACCGAGTGCAGAGGGATGATTTTCTTCAGCCAGTTCAGTCATACATAATAAATCTGTTTATCTGCTCTTGATTCGTCCCCCTGTGGTTTGTCTGCAGCCTCTATCACTATCTAATCACTGCCTCTGGATGTATACCTACCAGCACGGTGTGCAGTGAATGCCAATGCAGAGACTCCCTGCTTAAATCCCACAAGAACAGACCTGGCAACCTTTATTATATGTGTTATTATTGTGATGGAGTTTAGAGGAGCGGCTCCAACACCGCACATAACAAATCATCAGGTGGAGGAGATTCTCTCACCTGTGCATTCGTTTCACAAACCCAATCTGTGTTCAATGTGTGTCGCCTCACCTCCAGATGCGTCGGCTCCTGGGATGGACTGGACGGCCGGGGCCACCTCCACGCCGGGCTGTCCCTGGGGCGCCGCCTCCTGATCCTCCTCCCGTACCCCGTTCGCGTCCTCCATCGCCGTGACCATCGCCGAGGCTTCCTTCTTCCTTCCTGCCGCCACAAGTACGCTAAGGCTAAACCAACCAGTGAACCACCAGGAGTTCTGCAAAGTGTGTCTTCTGTCCTCCAATCGTCGTCGGACACTGCTGACCCTCCCAGAAAAACACAGAGGGAGAGTACAGATGAGCAGGAGAGGGAGGGAGGGGGAGGGGGGGGGGGGG
>CAAKHC010011334.1:9386-23843 GCA_901007825.1 Macroramphosus scolopax
ATTTTCTCTATTTATACACTTGCAGGTTTATAGAAGTGTTTCCCTTCATTCATCCTGCAGTTAGATTATTAATCCTAATAAGGATTCATGTCTTCATGTAGATTATTAATCCTGAGAGGATTCATTCAGTCTGTTTTGATTTGTGAATAACAGTTTGTCCATTTTCATTCCTATAGTTTAGTATTTGATAAATTTATTGCATCATTGTTTGTGTTTGCAAGCTAAAAAGATGCTTCTATTCTCATCATTTATATTGTTACTGCATCTCTGAAGTTCGAAGTGTCGTTAGGAGAGTTCACTTTGTAAAACAGGCCGTGCAGTTTGAAGTAAAGACTTTACTGGATGACATGAGCAAAACATTGATTACATAATTTATTTTTTATATGTATAAACTACATATTTGATCACAAGCTGGTCGTCAGACAAACTGAGGATATAATCAATATAAAAAGTCTTGTTTTAGAAGTAGCTGTTCAGGAACAGCTGACCCACTGTATATCATCCAGTCAGATGATTGTCCCGTGCAGTGTGACGGACGCCCAGCAGCCGTGTCCTAACACAAACTGCTGCTCACTATCATCTCTGAATACATAGTGAAGGCACTGCTTTGCTTCCATCTGCTCCACTCGAGCATCTTCTCACGTCACTCCCGGACAGACGAGTTCTGACCAAACAGTCCACGATACAGTTCGCTGCGTGCCTCGTCGCTCATCGAGCTGTGGTCCATCGGAGCCATGAAGTTCACGAGCTTACTGTGAATGTGGAATCGGACTTTACGTCCCTTGCTGGCCTTGGTGTCGACCTTCTTCTTGATCTTGCTGCGTAGCTTCTGGATGGCCAGCCACTGTCTGCCCATGGCCACCTGGTCATTGGGGTCTGCTGCACTGGTTTTGCGCTCGATTAGCTCTCGCAGCAGTTGGTGGTAGAAATCATCGTCATCAAATATATCTTCATCCAGGTCCTTCAGATGTGTGTTTGATTTTATGTGTTGCTCTGCCTCCTCGCCCTCTGTGGGGATTATTTCAGGGATGAGAGCCGAGGCCTCTTTTTTTCCCAGAACTCTGTACTCTGTGCGTCTAGTCTGGGTGCGCCGCACCAGCCTCTCGTTGTCCATCAGCACCTGCTCCACCTGAGTCAATATGTTCCTGTCAAATGCCCCAAATCCCTTGCTGCTCTTGCCCATGTTCAGTCTGGTTTTGTCGTGCCACTTTTGCAGCGTGGCGTTGCGGTAAGGCTGGAAGGCAGCAAAGCGTTTAGCCGCTAAGACTGGGTATTCAGCCATCTCCAGCTTTCGTTTGGCTGGTACAGACTTGTGTATGGAACTCTCTTCATCTTCATCCTCTTCGTCACTCTGTGCTCCTTCCGTCTTTCCAAGCATGATGCTCCTTGTGTCTGCGTTCTGGTAAAGCAGCTGATCGTGCAGCTCCAGCAGGGATCTTTGAAGAGCCTTTAAAGCCTTATGGGTATTCTTCAGTCCCCCCGCCAACTCTCCTCCACCCCTCCTCTTGAACTCAGGTAAAGTCTGCGGCTGTGGGAGCTGGTTGGCGCTCACTAGAGCTTTCTGGAGTTTGATGCGACCCTCGAGCAGCTGGTCCCACAGTGCCAGCTGGTTCTTCACAGACTTTCCTTTCTCCACCTCCTCGTCTACTTTCTCTTGAGAAAAGGTGGCGATGGCTCCCTCGTCATCGTCCTCATCTTCCATCTCATCTTCATCTGTGCTCTCACCCTCATCGCCACCTTCGGTCTCATCACCGCTGTCCTCATCTTCACTCACTCCGAGGTCGTCCATCCCCTCTGTCAGTTTCTGGAAGTCGACTCCCCGAGGACGTGTGATGTCCTGGCCTTTTATTTTAGATGCCAATGTTTTCATGTCACTAGATAACACCTCCTCATCTTCTGAACTATTTTCCTCATCATCTTCCTCTTCATCTCCTAAAGAATCTCCTTCCTCGTCTTCATCAAGCTCTTTTATGCTACCCTCTTCATCTTCATCATCATCATCATCATCATCATCCTCACCAGATCCCTCAACATCCATGAGCAGCTGCTGACGGGAGACTGTCTTCCCCTTGTACCTGCCGTCAGTCTCTGAGAGCAGAGCCGTGTTGTGCTTCCGCAGGGCGCTGAGGCCGCCGACCTCTTCCTCGTGGTCGTCGTCCTCATTGGACCTCTCTGTGACTCTGGCTTTGGTCGCCTCGTCATCGTCGTCCTCTGGGTCTGCGAATTTAGGTAAAGGATTCAACAGATCCTCGAGTTCTTTGGAAAATGAGCTGGCCATGATTGACTGTTCACAACAACCACATGCGTACGGCACCCTATCTTCTCTTGTATGCGCCGGGTGAGGGTGACGTAAATAAAATGCGACGAGCCTTGGGTCGTAATCTTGAGTTTCCCTGCTTGAAGTCTTTCAGGCGAAAAAAATTCGAAAATAATTTTAAACACTTAACATTAATTCAATCCGAAACAATGGTATCCACATTTTTCTTGAAACATGTCTAGATTCATTGTATTTAGAGATTTCACAGATCTGTAAAGATTTTCTGTAAGTAAGTCTGAGGTTGAACTCGAAGCATTGTTTTATTTAGTAAAACAAAAAAACTGGTTTTGCAGTTGTGATGTTCGGGTTTATAGATGGACTTGATAAACGTTTTTCTTTAGTTTTGATTCAATTTTCATTTCATCAAAATGTTTATTTCTTGCCCAGGTAACGCGAGAAAACACGACGTTTGATTTCTGGAGCTTGACATTGGTTGTTCTCTCTACTCACACGAACGCAGGAATATAACTACCTGAGAGACAAGATTCCGGGCATCTAAATTGTTAATTCTTTGTACGCATGCGTGCAGTAGCGAGCGAGATTCTCTGACTGGGCTGCTACACATAGCAGCTAGCGCAGTTGTGTCCGCATACAACAGAAAGTCTTTTCTGGAGAGTTAAAATGTCTACAAGTGACTTCTATCTGAGATATTATGTCGGGCACAAGGGAAAGTTTGGTCACGAGTTTCTGGAGTTTGAGTTCCGGCCTGACGGTGAGTTCATTTTGACTTGTTCGCGCCCTGCGTGTGAACGAACGTCGCTAGCGAGCTGCCCGGCGCTGGCTAGGCCGCAGCGGAGACGAAGCAAGCTGCTAGCGCCAAATTATCTCTGTTTTAAATTGTATCAAGATAATAAAGTACTTCAACATTCAGTGTGAATCGGACGTAGAGTATTTCCGGTCACCGTGGGTCTGATTTACAATTAAATCAAATGTACGTATGAGCACCATGTGGCCGGCAGGGCTCCTAACTTAGGAAGTAGCGTTAAGTCTGGAGAGAAGATGCGTTGTGTTCAAGGTGCATTGTTTTTAACTTCTACTTAAACATTGTCTATTTCTTTGCAGGTAAACTGAGGTATGCAAACAACAGCAACTACAAGAATGACGTCATGATCCGAAAAGAGGTAATTCATGGTTTTAAATAGAACTGTAATTGTTACTTCAGCAACTTAAGAAACTAGTAGCATGTCGTGTTTTGGGTTTTGGTTCATTGTTGGTACAATTTAAAGTTCGCTACATAGAAACAAGTCAAATGTCTTTGACTTGCCTCTTACATATTGTGATATTGTTTTATCTAAATTAGTTGGTTTCATTCATCAGGGATGTTGTTGATGGTCAAGAAAGTGCAGGCATTTTGGTCTTATTAAACTAGAAAAATGTAATTATATAACGGTAATCGATGTCACAGAACATTTCTATTGTCCCTTGGTGTATCAACCTAGATGTGGTTTGTGTGTCAAACTAAATCTATCTAGAGATCATTGAGTTGTCTTTTTTTTATCAACCAGGCTTACGTCCACAAGAGTGTGATGGAGGAGCTGAAGAGAATCATTGATGACAGTGAGATCACCAAGGAAGATGATGCGCTGTGGCCGCCTCCTGACCGAGTCGGCAGACAGGTTCGTTCACCAACTCGTTTCCCTTTCATTACCTATTTACTGAATCATTTGTTACCAATCCCTCTGAGCTTGGATGTTCGATATGTTTATGAGCATCCGACCAGAAAACCTTCATCAGCTCGTCATATCAAAGCGTAAACACTGGAGCACTATTTTTATTTGGCTTTAAATCCTATCCGCGATATCGGAAAGTGAAAAAACTAGATCCAAAATCCTCAATTGAACAACATACTACTATATCCAGCCTTCAGCTAATTTACTGTCCTCCAATCTCACCTTCAGGTGTTTTGCTGATTGTTTAATGTAACAATGGCAAACCTTTAGTTGCCTAAAGTGTGTCTGCTAAATTTCTATTCCAGTTGTTCGTCATTAGTGGGCTAATCATTCTTATGACTTTATCCCTGTGTAATTTGGTTTTAGTTTAATTGGTTGTTGAGATGTGCACTTCAAATAAATATATGTAGAAGTTGTACAGATCTCTCTGTATTAGAGTGTAACACTTCAGTAAAATCAACAAGTTTATCTTCAAGTGTTAAAGGCTTTTCTCTTCATCTGCAGGAGTTGGAGATCGTCATTGGGGACGAGCACATTTCATTCACAACGTCCAAAATTGGCTCTTTGATTGACGTCAACCAGTCAAAGTGAGTATCATGTTGAACATTTGGGAGAATGGGAACTGTATATCTGGTAAAAGTACATAACTTTATTAACTGCACTGTGTTTCAGGGATCCTGAAGGTCTTCGTGTGTTCTATTACCTGGTGCAAGATCTGAAATGTCTCGTCTTCAGTCTCATCGGTCTACACTTCAAGATCAAGCCTATCTAAAGTGTGCGTGTTGATTGTTTTAATTGAACTAATGTTTCTGTTGTTGTACTACCGCATTTGTACATTTGCTTTTGATTGAACTGTTTTTTTTTTATTTTAAATAAAGTTTGAGAAAATCATCCTCTGTCTACATTATTCACTGTTACCGTTCAATGATAAATGTATGTTTAGTCCAAGAAGTGTCTCTTCTAATAGAGTATCTACCATTTGACATAATCAAGGAAATTTAATCAAACCAGATTTTATTTAAATACATTCAACCACATCAGTAAGGCTCTAAATGACCATCTGAAATAAAGTATTTATAGTAATGAGTAAATGCTTGAAATTCACATCATTCTGATAAGACACAGCAACAGTCTGCACACAATCATGTCTGTAGTTTAGACTGCAAAGAAACTTCACCTGGATGAATGATAATGAGACCAGCACTCTGAATCTTAGCTCCCACTTTACATCAGGCTACAGAGCACTGCTATGATAGAACGGGTCTCAAAGTTTAGGATTCAGACTGTCTAAGAAAACCAGTGTAAAACATCTGATATTTGAGGAGATTTCTCATGAGACAGTAAATGTAGTGACTTGGGTTCACAGTCGGGGGCGGAGCTCAGAAATGTTCTATTTGTTGGTCAGGTAAGATTTGCTACTTCATTCTATGCAAATTAACATCACAAGCCGACAGTAACAGCCTGCCCCATCAAAGAATACCTTCAGTCCAGACCTGCAAAAGGGGCATTGCCATATATTTTCCTCAAACAATCCCCGGCATTGTGATTCTCCTGTTATTCTTTACAACCTGCCATTGATGTAAAGTATATATTATTAATCTCACTTTTTTATTGCCCAGAAATGTTCAATGAGCTGCTAAATGACAACTCTCAATCACATTTCATCTCTGGTGATGACAAACATATCAGTCCTTTAACTGAGTGGCTTTCCATCCAGGACAGTGAAAATGTCCTCTAGAGACTTGTGGACACACCGCAGGAACTCGTGGACATTGCGAGATGGGTAGCTGCTCACATTGCAGCCTATCCAGTCGTCATGAACACCGTAGCCAACGCCGAAGCCGTCAGGAACCACGGGGGCGAATCCACCGAGGCTCACGGCTGGACTGGTGAGGGTGCTGGTAGAGAGGATGTTGTGGTTGATGGCACCGTAGGCTGCGTCTGTGAACAGGCTGTGCAGAGCCTGACCCTCTGAAGTGGCCAGGTATCGCAGGGCAAACAGGTGACGGTCAAAACCTTGACCTGGTGAAAGAAAGAAAAGGGAGTTAGTGCGGCCGGTCATTACTCTGAATACTAGTGTGTCAATAAAAAGAAAATAAAATATAAAATCATAACAGGGTGTATAATATTAAACCCTTGAATTTTGGCTCTGTGATGTCACAAATCCTGCACAACTGATCTGATGAGAGTCTGTTGCTGCTTCTGTCACTAGGTCACCAGGACTCGCATGTGTTGTATCCTTAATAATAAAATTTATCAAAACATTTCAACTTTCATACAAAACAGTCATCAGGAAAGAAGGAATCTGGTGTTCGGCAGCAAGACTGCAGTGTGGAAACGTCTTATACGCACCCATAGCAGCTTCCCTGGTGAGCTGCCCATGATATTTAGAGCATTCATTGAGCATGGCCTGGAGTTCCTCCACACTGTGTTTCCCTGGCTGGCGAACAAAGGCGTGTGAACACTGTTTGGTGTGTGCGCTGGCTGGTCGGATGGTCTCTGTGCGGCCGTGCTTGAACGCTGCGGTGCTACAGGACTCATAGGTGGCAACTGTCTCCCCATATTGCCTCAGGAAGCCCATTTGAAGAGCCAGCTGGGCGACAGCATCCGGACTCAACTTACTCTTCTTGAGCTGTTCCTTCCCACCTCTCAAGAACTGCATGGCATCAATGGTGAGCTTTGACACAGCTGAATCAAAGTTCTCCTTGGCTGTTTTGATGCCATTCTCCAGGTCGTTGTCCAGGTTGAACTGCAGTCTGCGCACAGCATAGGCTGAATCAGCAGCAGCAGCAACCGAGCCTGGGTGGACCAGCGGCTTCTCCGTTGTGTCTTTGAAGATTTCATTCTGAAAGCGGAGCACAGCCACGCCGTCACCCCAGGAGTGCTCAAAATTGATTGCTGCTTGTCCATCTTTGGTCAGAATGATGCTGAAGGACTTGTCGTACCAGCGGTTGCAGCCGTCGCCATGCAGCATGTTGTGGGAGATGTGAATATTGTCCTTCATCCTTTCATCATCGAGGCATAGACAGAAGATGGCACTATCGACAACCTGTAGAGTCTCGGAGTTTCCAGCCGCCATCAGTTTATCTCTGAGGCCGGCCCACACATCCCTGTTCTCACTGGTCAGCACTCCAAGTGGGAAGGCAGGTGCTGGTGTTGGGTCAGACAAAATGTACTTCAAGTGCGACTGAATCTCTGCAGGCTTCACCAAATTACCGTCCCTGTCTACTATATCAAAGACATACATGTTGCCGTTCCTCATGACCAGCAGATGTCGCCCTTTCGCATCGGTGAACAGCTCATCTCGCCCACGCTTTGGAATCCGAGCTGAGTTGAAGAGGCGAAAGTACTGAGACATGTCCAGCGGGTAAGCATTCACCATGTAGGCTCCATACCAAGACAGGGAGGACGGGACCCAACGGATGAACTTTTTAAAGGTGTCCGTGTCGCTCTTTGCCGGGTTGAGGTGGAAAACCTCTGGCGCCAGTAATTCGGCTCGCAGTGTTTTCATGAAGCGCACTGCTGAACACACCATGTTGGTCGCCCGAACAAGCTGATCATTGTACTCCGTGTTAGGGTCAGGATTGAAGGACATGAAGGGGTTGAAGTTCAGCACCACAGAGTCGCGTGCAGAAAGGTACATATCAAACCACGGTCCTGAAAGAAAAGAACCATGTTGACCAGATTCATTAGTGTCGTTAAATCAACTATTCATCATCTTCATGAGCAATAACTGCCCATGAAGATACTCAATGTCATGTTGATACATAAGAAAGGGGCACATCCACCTGAGATGTAGCTTGTGTGCTTATTGTTTTTATCCAGAGCTACCAGTTCCTCATGCAGAGGTTTACCAACACCATTCAGGAAATCCTGTGCCAGCTTCTCTGTTGTTCTGAGAACACACAAACAGTTGTTGTAACATATAAACTGTCAGCTCTGGTCACAAAGTTTAAGTTAAAAGGTGGCGTGTTCTTGTCAAATCCTACCTGAAGTGGTCATCATCCAGAAGCGGCCTCTGAGCAGCTAAATACCTCCTGATAGTATCCTCCAGTTTTGGGATGGGCAACCTGAACAGTTCAGAGAATGTAAATAACCAGAAGACTTTTAGCCTTATTGTCAGTCGCATCACGCCCCCCGGTGGTCATCAGGCTCAAATGAACTGTGTACTTTGACCTACAATCATCTCCAAGCTTCCTGAGTGATCCTCTTTAACTGAGAACATCTTGTCTATCCAGCAAACACTGACGACGTCATTCACATTCATGTCAGACTACCTGAGTGTTGCTAAGCTACATACATCAGCGTATCCTAACATGTTTGTCCTTACCTGGGTAAACTCTTCTGGTAGTGCATCGATGGCACGACGCTTTTCTGCAAATACTCGGATGGAGACCCGCTTCTGCTGCAGTAGCTTCGATTATCGATTCCCAACGAGGTCGTTCTTAAACGTGTCAGACTTCCGGGTTTATTAAGAGACACAACATTTTGCAGTGAAAGAAGTTTCGCCATGGTGATAACAGAATATAGTATCTGGCAGGGTTTTATTCACGACAGAGACAACAGCCAAATGAAGCTAATAGAGAAAGTAGGTTATTGACAGGACCTCCGCGTCACCGACGTCCTCCGGGGTAAATACCATAGGTACAGCTAGCTAACGTTAGCAACAGTAGCGCAGTTAATTCCGTCCCTTTGCGACTGTTTTTAATCCGAATTAACTGGTGTGCCTTTAGTGTTCAATAACACGATGCCTCACACAGAAAACCTGCTCCTGACTTGTTGCAGAAACGGTTCAATGATCCGGTAGATCAACAAGAAGTCACCCACGACGGGAGGTGTAGCCGGTTGTTCTGGTCACGTGACGTCGCTCGTGTCGCGTCGCAGTTTGATTACCTGTTGACGCTCTCTGCCTCCATCTGCCTCCATCAGCATCACTGGCAGCTCAAGTCTCCATCTGTTAGACGTCTGTGTTCACAAATAGCGGTGTTATAAATTGACCACAAAGACTTTCAATCTCTCCACTCTATACAGGTTGTTAACGTACAGTTTCACATTGGCTTCCATGAGTGTCCTCCAAAAGATCAGCCTCCTTTCTATGAAAATGTAAATCCCAGTTGTATCAACCATGTTTCTACTCAAGTAATTTTATTTTTTAATTTCATAACTACATGTTTAAGAGTAATAATAATCAAAATAATAAAAATCAACCACAAATTAAAAGCACACATCTTAACAGTTTGCAAACCAAAAACAAATGTTGAATCTTCAAACTGCTTCTTTCATGTAACTGTAGCTGGTAGGTAACATAACGGCGTGATACCATTACTCTCTAGAAGTCTAGGAGTCGTAATATTGACATTATCACAATAGGATCTTCTATCATATTAAAATTATACTTGTATTATCAGTAACATTATGATATGGCACACCCATTTATTTAAACAAGAATAGAATAGAATAGAATAGAATAGAATAGAATAGAATAGAATAGAATAGAATAGAATAGGGATTAAGGACTCAAACTTTAAGGTTCTACACCAAAATTACAGAAGTTATCAAAACAACACAAAATATTCACAGCATTTCAGCAAAAACAAGTTTCTATCAGGTAGGATATCAATATGATGTATAGTATGGGTATTCAACTTAGCTTAGTGAAATAAAGGAATATAGATATAATTGCACTTAAATAGTTATTGCACAGCAGTGGGGGAAGAGTAGAAGGTGTGACAGGGGTCAGAGCACTTTAGAGTTCAGGTTGGCTCTGGGGGAAAAACTCTCCTTAAGTCTGTTTGTCCTGGCTCTGATGCACCTGTTACGCCTGCCAGATGGCAGCAGGTCCGACAGGTGGAAGCCAAGGTGTGAGCTGTCCTTCACAATGTGTTTTGCTCTGTTGAGGCAGCAGGAGCTGTGGCTGTCCTTCAGGGAGGGGAGAGGGCAGCCGATGATCTTTTGTGCTGTGTTTATTACCCTCTGAAGCCCCTTCCTGTCTGCTTCAGTGCAGCTAACGTACCACACAGTTCTGCAGTACGTCAGCAGGCTCTCAACAGCAGAGCAGTAGAAGATCACCAGCAGTTTCTCCTCCAGACTTTCCCTCCCCAGCACTGAAGTCGCTGCTGTGCCTTTTTGATGACCACAGTTGTGTTGGCAGTCCAAGACAGGTCAGCACATATGAGGGTACAGAGGAACTTGAAGGTGTTGACTCTCTCCACACCCTCGCCGTTGATGTAGAGAGGGGGGGGGGGGGGGGGGGGGGGGGGGGGGGGGGGGGGGGGGGGGGGGGGGGGTAACAGGTAGGTTGGAAACCTACCTGTTTCCAACCTGTTATCTTTACTCTGTCCAGCAGAGAGCAACGTTGTCCAGGCGTTTAGTTCTCTTTGATGAGTTGTCTGAGTTTATACCCAACACTTGAATTACAGAAAAGGAAACAGCTCAAACTGAATCTTGTAACAAAGACACATTTCTCAATTTTTCTGTGGCTTGGAGGGTGTCAGACGATTTGACGGGTGAGACAGCGATCGGGCCAGTGTTAGTTGGGAGCTTGGTCTTGACTCCCATTCAACAGCCTCGGTCCCAAGCAGTTAATCCCCAGCCCACCCAGCTCTTCTAAAAGCATTGAGGTTGACAGTTCACCCAGTTGTGATTATTTTTTTAATTGATTGCCTCCACAGATGCTGTGTACATTAAACACTGGCTGTCTGATTGTATTGACATTGAGCAGCTACTCTTTTCAATACACTCATCACCTTATTGATCTGCACTGTCTGTGCTGCATTGCTCAGAGACAATTGTGTTTAAATCAAAGGTAAATTTGCCCAGACATTAGCAAGAGGCCTGAACTATACCTTATCAACATTGTCAATCTCCCTGAATGTGTTTGTAGCAGGACTGTGTAAAAGCAGGGATTAACAAATCACATGATGAACAAATGGATCACAAATGAATATTTTCAATCACTTGTGGGCTACCGTAGCTCAGGTTTGTGACGTCAACGCAAATTAGCAACGTTAAATCACTTGAAACGTGATTCGGGATTATAACCGAGTGATTAAAAATATAAAACGCCCATGAATATATTCTGTTTAGATTGCTACAACCTAATTGTAAAATCACATCACAAATTTAACAACAATGATATTGATGGGATCGCTTTCTGAGCAGTTTTATGAATGATAGAAACACTGACAGCCAATCAAAATCAGCAATGAGGTTACAAACCCCACTTCAAAATAAACAAAGAGTGTTTATAAAGATGGAGAAAGTTCTGTGCTGCAGTTAATTAAAGGGCTACGTCCCATAAAGTACCACTCCTTTTCCCTCTCAGACAAGATGGACAGGCTGAGACGATGGGAAATATTGAAATAATTATTTAACTCCAATCCACTATCAACAGGTATTAACATACTGATGAGTCAGGTGGATTACAAGCTATAAAACAAAAGCCATCACATTATCACCATTATTTTGTAATTTCCTCTTTGACTTATAATACTGATAGACGCCAAATCATAAATGAAAAACACAACCTGAAGACATAAATGTCTTCAGGTTGTGTTTTTTTTGTGACTCTGACTCTGTTATAACAAATGGCCACTAGGAGGCGCTTTAATGGTCAATGATAGCATATGGATATCCTCATACTCTAGGTCTGATCAAACATGAACATTTTCAAAAATGTCCCGCCATGTGGAGCAAAGTTATGACAAATCACCACTAGGAGGTGCTATGAGAGTCATTATTGGAACACAGATGTCATCAGGCCGGGGTTCTTATCAATCATGTGAAGTGTCAGAAAGATCTGTGCATGTGGAGCTGAGTTACAGCAGTCGTGTTTTTCATGGCAGATCACTGAAGTCGCAGCCCCGCCCCTTCCAACACGTGTCATCAGAACACACTCCATCCTATCATCAAGGCCTTCTGGCTAAAGTGACCATATCTGAAAATATAATATATATATTTTTTTATATATATAATCAATATTTCGGATCAATTGTGTTCTGATCAGTTTAGTGACGTCCAGCCTCTCTGACATCGACACGTCGGGTCTGAAGTCCCGGAAAGGAAAGAAGAAACACGGAAGTGCAGTTAGCAAGCAGCAGGCAAGTTAACTAACAAGCGACGTCAGCCGGTCTGTTGAGCCTCCGGACTCTTAGTTTGTTCACCTTCAAGCATGCCTGAAAGACAGACACCCAGGTAAGAACACTGAATGTTAACTGATTGTTTAATTCTGACTGATTCACCGAGGTCACCCTTGTTGTCCTGGTAAACATTTACCAAGTTAGCTAAGTTACCATATGTTAAGAAACAGTGACGTTTAAATGAACTCATTAGCTGGCGTGCTAATCCTCTGTCGGCTACAACATAGTTAGCACTGCTTTATGACATTTATACTGCGTGAGTAAAACTGACTAATGGCCTTCTTGAAGGTGTATTGCTACTCTTCATATTGTCTGTAGTGAGGACTGGATGTAAAGTCGTTAGCATCTCCTCAGCCAGCTGGCAGGTGATGATGACCTGTAGGTTCACCACAGTCTTCTTCCTTTTTCTGGAGGTTATTATTGAGATCGTTCGGTGGTGTCGGGACTTCCTTCACCTCAGCGCTGCTGATAGTTAGCTGAAACTGATGAAAGTGCAGACACTCTTCTGTACCGAGGGTGAAGAGTCGGACTGTATCTGTGTCTGTTATCAGTGTTTATCTAACCCAACCTTTGCCTTCATCATGTCAAGGATCCAAGCCATCAGCACCAGTGCTAGTGATGGACTCGAGGGGTTCAAGGCCCATGCTGTGTTCCAGGAAATCAACAAGAAGCTTGAGGAGGTGATGAAATCGCTGTTAGATATATTATCTTCCATGTACTGGATGTGTATATTTCTGTTTATCACTTTTTACTGCTACTTGTTTTGTTAGGTGTTTTGTTGACATTCGTCATGTTCTGCATTTCATTTTCTACTTCATTGTCCTTCTTCATGAACCAGAGACACTTTAGACTTTTCATATTGGTTGGATGCTGAGAGGAATCTTTTCTTCGGGTGTTGTTATTTAAGCTGTTTTGTAATGTCACAAACCAGTGAATCTCATGTATTTGTATTTCCAGCCACAGAGTGTTTATAATATAAAAAGGGCAAATAATGATTAGAGTAATGTTCTCGTCTGCGGATGAAGTGAGCAACTGAAGAATTAACTGATTTTAATATTATGCTATATATTGAAAATAATAACACAGTTGTTTGAAACACAGGAACCATTAGAAGCCAGTCGACACCCGAGTTGTTCAAATTAATAACTTATCAATCCAAGTGGTGTAATGTTTATTGGACATTAACATCAATAGATTCACTGACAAATTTATTTTTTTAAGTTACCTCTTATTACTTTAACATTCACTCTTTTCAATCCTGCAGACGTGTATCACATTAAGGTCTTTACTGGGGCTGCCATCAACAACTTATCTCTGTTGGTCTGTGAAATCTGTAATGCATGAGAAATGAAGCAAACCTCTCATAGCATCTTGTTTTGTCCCATCAACTGTCCAGAATTACCACATATTCAGCTTTAGATTATAGAGGACCAAGACAACCAGGAAATATTCAAATTTTAGAAGCTGGAACAGATAAATCACATAAATGATTGGGAGATTACCAACAATGTTGCAGATAAATTTAGTAAAATTAGATTTTTGCTTGTTATTTCACAGTTTTTGCTCATTTCTGACGGTAAGTCATCGGGCGGTTCAACACGGTCCTGAACTGTTCATGTGCTGATGCAGAAAACATCAGGACATGAAGGTGACTGAGATTGTATTCATGTTCTCGCATCCAAACGTGCCCCTAAATATACAACGTATCACCCGCATAGAGAAGAACTGCAGTTCTGAGTTGCCTCATGTATCCTGAAAGTTACAATAAACTGTATGACTGTCTCAAAATACAAAAGGTCAACTTGTCAAACCTGTGATACACCTCGGGTTGATTGTATCTAACATCGGTCTGTACTTTGAACAGGACGGGGAGCAGTTTGTGAAAAAGATCGGGGGGGTGTTTGCCTTCAAAGTGAAGGACGGCCCAAATGGACAGGAGGCCACTTGGTACGTGGATGTGAAGAACGGCAGAGGTTGTGTTCACAACGACGCAGGTGAGAAACATTAATATTTAACTCAGGTGACAGTTGAAAGGTCACAGCCTGTCATGCTGCACTTTGATTTCTAGACTTACCTGGTTTAGGTTTAATACAAACAAACTGTCTTTAATCTACTGCGTCAAATATCTCTGAGATGTTTGTCATATGTTTTTTAATGAATTGTACCTCCTGTGTCTTTACCTCGCAGCTAAGAAAGCAGATTGCACCATTTCCATGTCCGACACCGACTTGTTGGAGCTGATGACAGGAAAGATGAACCCACAGACTGTAAGTGTTCAGCTGCAACGTGCGGTTTGTTTTTCAGTCAACACAGTTCCACCTCTGTGTGACTT
>CAAKHC010011334.1:24154-37760 GCA_901007825.1 Macroramphosus scolopax
GAAAGCAGATTGCACCATTTCCATGTCCGACACCGACTTGTTGGAGCTGATGACAGGAAAGATGAACCCACAGACTGTAAGTGTTCAGCTGCAACGTGCGGTTTGTTTTTCAGTCAACACAGTTCCACCTCTGTGTGACTTGTAAAGTTCATTTGTTCTGTTCCACTGTAAATGGGTTTGTTCTTTCACAATATATCCCTCGAGGTACAGACTTGCTCCCCAGGACGATGATGTGCCACGAACAAGAGATGTAGTCAGTGTTTGTGTGCAATTAAAAGGAAACTCCGTCAGACCAGAGACCAGTAAGTTGTTGCTGCGATGGAGGACAACATGATTTATACGTCCTGTGTGGATCCCCTTTAAACAATTTAACTTTCAGGATTCCAGCCTGACTGAGAAACACACGATTTATGTGTATAAAGGCCGACTCTCAGCTTCTTCTAGCATAAGTGGAAACCTAATGATACATATGAAGTGATTGATCTGCAGGTATATACTGTAGAACTTTTCAGTAGAAGCATCACTGCTGTATTTTCTTTGAAAGTATTGTCTCTGTTGGTACCCACTTTATATTATACATGATATTCATTAGCATGAAGATGAAATCTGTCCTCCTGCTGTGGATTCATCCGCTTCTGGAAATAGTCCCCCAACTGAGGCACTATTACTCCCCTTGAGACTGTTTATGGAAATGATTATTTTTATCCGAGCTAGCAACACGCTCCGATTGTTGGTTGGTCCAGACTGAAACATCTCAACAGCTCCAGGACTTTAATAAGAACATTGAAGAGGAGGACGAGCAGCTCTGTTCCACATTCATATCACAGAGACAAGATGCCGATCACACGTGATTAAAATGACCACAGAAACTGTTTTATAAGGTCGTTGGGTGATTTGCTCCGGAGTTTTCTTTTTACAAATATCTGACGTGGCACATGTTTCAGATCACAAACGACCTCCACAGTTATTCACCAGAGCCCCCCAGGTAGGTCTACTGGTGTGCAAACAGAACACATTAAATCTGCACAATTCCAGAAGGGGATTATAATCTCACAGACAAAATCTGCACAATTCAAAACACTTTCACCTTTCCAACCGGTACGGTGAAAGTAACACCGACCCATCGCCTTACTTGTCCGACCAATGAGAGCATATCAACCAACAACCAATCAGCCAACCACCCGACCACCCAGAGGACTGCAGCCCTCATTTGCACACATCCGTCTTCAGTGGGACATAAATTAGGGGGTTTAAACGTGACGTGGGACAATCGCTCTCATTTGAATTCTTTCTGCTGAACTGTTGTCTAACTGAGAATCAGCAGTGACACACGAGGCCTCCAGGTTGATCGTAGTGGAACTGATGTGTGATGGCGTCTCTCTCACGTCATCAGTCCAGAACATTTACTCTGATTCCATTCACCCAGAGTCCCCAGAGGAGCAGTGACTCGCCATGCTCCAGTCAGGATGGTTATATGAAGCTGATGCAAGAACACATTGATCTTCCATCATTCAGAATATATAAAGTCGATCATTTCAGTTGTTTCACATCAGCATCTTTCTTAGTCACATAATAAAAGCTTTCCTTTTGAGATGGTTGATGTTCCAAGTATTTCTGTCAAATGATTAAATTCTCATCTGATTTACTGCCTTGCTCTCAGGCTAGCAGCTCTGTGCCTGTGTGACATCCAGTTTCATGACATTTCATAAGCTGTTGTTGCTGTTGCCCCACTTTCGCTGCTTAATCTCTCACGGTAACTCTTAACACCAGCAGCTTGTAGGCCTCTTCAACACAAACTGAACACAACCTCACATTCACAACTGTGGCCGTGACATTTTCCACCCTCTCTGGTTCCCAGGCGTTCTTCCAGGGCAAGTTGAAGATCACTGGGAACATGGGACTGGCCATGAAGCTTCAGAGTCTGCAGCTGCAGCCCAGCAAAGCCAAGCTGTAGAGGAGCCGTCGGAGCCAGCTGCACCTACACCTCTAACTTCACTACACCACAAAGTCTCGTTTCAAATCAACATGAAAAGTCGGTTTCTCACTGGACTGAACCATTTTCCCTGCTAGTGACCTGACTGACTGGCCGGGGGATTAGTTAGCATCCCTGCCAAGCTAACTGGAGAGAAAGATAGATGGACAGATGATTCCTTCTCTAATAAAGTCCCTGTCTGCTGACCCTCTCATGACAACACACTGGAGTAGAAACAGGAGCTTTGTGATACTAATTTCACTTGTGTCCACTTTTCAATAACCTTCTAATGAAATTATTGTTTCAGTTCCCTTGTGTAGAAATGTTTGGAGTAGAGCATATTGATGTGGACGCAGCAGTCTAAGTGCCTCCGCAGGTTGCTCCTCACTGTGGCTGCTTGCCTTCGTAACAGACACGGTGGTCTTTTTCTCTTGTGGTGTCATTATTGTGTGAATCTTAAACATTTCTACTAAATAAATAGTCTTTGCTGCAGGGTTCACTGGTCTGTTTTTCTTCAGCAGTACATAGCACACATACTCTGGATTATTCAGGATCCGTGTTTGACTGTTTGACACAGTAATAAATAAAAAGCCCAGAAGAGTTTGTCTGTGAAATGAAACCTCAAACTAGACTTGCAGGCTTTTTGTTTCTTTAAAGACGTGACACCTCTCGACTTTTATGATCTAATGGTGAGTTGAGATGATGTTGGGGAAGTGAAAATCCTATCCAGATGTCACAGCACAGGTTGTTTAACATCAAACGATGGAGCCTTTAGATGTTGTCTGAGGGTGTGAGTCTCCACTATGATGGATCAGATGTACCAGTACTGAAGTGACTGCAGCTGAGCCAGAGTTCGATCCCCTTTCAGAGGACCTTCCATGTTTCCAGCGCTGCAGCGACCTGTTCCAGACTGCCACGCTGTAGTTTTTCCTACGTACGTGGAAGAGCCTGGCTTAAAGACAAATCTGTTTACTAGCTCTGACCCAGATTCCAGTTCAGCTTTGACTCCACTATTGTCGGGTTCTCCTCTAGTCACAGCGGGGTCAGGTCTCTGTTTAGCAACAGCAGATTTCAGGGTAATATTTTAATTCTTCTGCAATGGAACAGTCATTTAGAAACATTAAACCTTTATTTGAAAAATGGTTAAATCAGAATAATAGTGCTATAAATATTCTAATACTAATTCAAATAACTGACCAGCTTTCGTTTTGCCATCCTACGACTATAGATAGAGATTCTTAATCGCCAGTAGTGTTTAGCAGAGAGGAGGCCTCTGGCTCTGATGACGCTGACCTCTGACCTGCTGCTTCCTATGAGATATGTAACACATTAATGGTTGTATGCAGATCACTACTCTCCTTGGAAATAGTTAGCTGCATTTAGATGTGCTTTGTCATGTGTTTGTTTGGAACAAGCAGATCATCCACGGCAGGGGAGCTGGAAAAGGATCTTTCAGTTACAAATGCTGACTGAGAGCAGCAGCCGAGAAGCTTCGTTGGAGAGTCCTGACATTCTAAACACTCTGGGTCGGCCTTGTTTCGTGGCTCCAACACAAGACAATAAGGGAGCTGCCCGGTGAAGAGCTCAGTGGGATGAAGATCGGATTTGGTTCTAAAGATGCAGAGAGAACGTAGCTGTGTGCAAATGGCTCACAGGATCTCTGCTGCTCTGTCCAGGAGAATGTCGTGCATCTCTGGGACATGCTCACAGTTGTAGAATGAATCCTCTGGAGTGGCCTTCGGTTGGAGAAAGTTGTCTGAACATGTTCCACTGCAACAGCGGAAACTTATTAAAAACATGCGGGAGTTATTTAAGCCCCTCTGAGGGGAGAGTCGCCTGCCAAGGTACCATGATGATTAATAACAAGAGCGCGGACCCGGGTGTGTTTTCTCCTTTTTCAGGAGGTTACAGACTGAGATGTCTCTCAGCACAAAGGGAACAGCTCAAAACAGACTCACTAACTGCAGGGAGCCCAGAGTCTGGCTGAGCCTCCACCCCGACTTCACAGCAGGATGTCGGGGTATCGTGTTTTCCCTCCAAACCCTTATGCTTGAATATTCTCCTCTCCGGATCTGTTTGTACGATATTTCTGTCCAAATGACTCTGTGAGTTAAATGCAGCACCAAGAATACAAACCGTACATCACTTTAGTTTTTGCTTTATCGTATATGATCATAGCTGTGTATATAATATACATTAAATTTGAACTAATGTGTGTTTATTCAGATTGTATGATACCATTAAGTCAACCGCGCCTGACCAGCAGGAAGATCAGCAGGAAGTCGGGATACGGAGTTCTGCCTTCGTCATTGAAACATTGAAAGAGAAGAATCCCTCATGATCTCCGATTGACTTGAACCGACCAATAGGAGAGCTAGAAATGATCCTGTGCAGACGACAACAGAGGCTGGAGAGTGAAAACAATCAGCGTACAATCGCATCATCTGAGTGTGCGCACACACACACACACACACACACACACACACACACACACACACACACACACACACACACACACACACACCTTTGCGTCAGACCGAAAGAGGAGGTTCCCCTGAACCTCGGTGATGTGAAACACTTGGGAAATATATGAATGTGTTTTTAATCTTAAACAGAAGACAAGAAATAAGTTGTGATGTTACAAATAATAATAACATTCCTGTTGATCCAGTTTGGACTCCCCAAGTTGATGAATCAACTCCAAACACTGGAGCATGTGGTATATTATTATTATAACCAGAATGGTTGCAGATGTCAGTGAGTGTCAGTCGGTGGGCTTCTTCAAACAGGAATAATCCAGAAACACACTGGACATGACATCATATCCTGTCACCGCTGTTTGGCCGGCACATTATTATTAGGATATTCAGACCAACTTCTTCACTGGTGAAAGTTCCTGTCAAACAACCTTTCAGTTGATCATGTTCCTGTTTTATAAAATGATATTCCGAACAAGAGATGGTTCTACTTCTTTCTCTGGTTTTAGTGTAAGATAACATCCTGTCTGAAGGGATCCGACCTCGGAGGGCATCCAAGCAGTTTTATTCAAGTCCATGTTTGTAATTGCAGTTGATCCATCTGGAATTTGAATGTTTTTGTTGAATCCAGAGGAGAGAGATAAAGTTTTAAACAGCAGTCTACAACATGAACTTTTGACGTCTCTCCCCCAGTTTGGGGGGAAAACACAATACAAGGGAAAAACTCATTTGTGTTTCTGGCTCCCATTCAGCTGTTCCTCTGATTCACTCCCTTCTTTTTCACTCTGGCCTGTTGCCTTTCCTTTCTTTTTCCTCGACGTTCCCTCTCCCACTCCCGCACTCTCTCTCTCACATCTGGAGAGCGTGTAGCGTGGCTGCGACTCCTCGCCTGCTATGGGACAGCCTATGTTTGGACTGGACCTCAGTGCGTTTCAGCAAACCTTGTTCGGGAAGGGTAAAGCAGTAAACCGGGACACAGGTTTTTGTTCATCCTTTACTGCTGCATGTTTTGTGTGTGGCTGCTGTGTTATATGGAGCTTAGACTGAGCTTTCAGCGTCATTCGTTCTGCCATGTGTATTCCAGACAATCCTGACTTGTGCAGTCGAGCCTCTTCAGCAGAGGAAGAGCATGAAAACAACATGATAGCTGTTAAAAGCATCGCCGCTAATAATGACTATTGTCTCTAAATGAAAACGTAATATGAGAGTGTTGTTGACTTAGCGAAAGCTTTCAACTGCTCTGACCCCTGGGTGCTGTGTTTTTTATTCTAGCCAGGGTTCTACATTGTGCAATAAGTGCAGTCAAGTGCACAGGCTCTCTTCCATCTGCTTTGTATGTGCATGTGTGTGTCTATGCCAACGTCCCTGATAGCTTTTGTGTTGCAACAAGCAGAAAAAAGCATGTTCGGTTATTCTTCTTATTGTGATGGGGAAGACGTGAGGGCTTCTCCTGTCTTTAGGGAAACAAAGCCGTCCTTCAGTCTGTCAGGCAGCTGCAACAGACTCCTCGTGTAATAATCGTGTGATCGTGTAAAGAAAACCAGCTTGAATGGAGGATGCTTACGCTCTTCATCTCTCCCATGTTTGTCCTTGCAGCTGGTGAGGACTGAAGCTTCAGACACAGCAGAGAGTCGGTGCTTGTTGTTACTGACCTGGTAGGTAAACAGTGTCAACAACAATCAGTTTATTGATAGAGGTAAAGATACAGAACTGTTTCCCTGCAGCAACAGACCAATAATGAGTCTGTCATGAAGAACAGAGGGGCTATATCACGACAAACTGTGGTATTTAGAAACAGCTAGTCGGGCTCTAACTTGGGTAACAAGCAGAACCTCTCAAGCTCACTTCTCTGTAAACTGTAACTCATTTGTTTCCTCTGTACAAAAGTGCAATACACTTGGTGGTTTTCCGGGGTTTGAGTCCACATGCATTAACTCTGAGGACTCTCAGTTGGGTGTCTGCCAACCTCACAGTGACAACAATATTCCAGGAAGACCCTGCTCAGAAAGTACACAGTATATAGTATATACACCTACAGTATATACTACGGGTGTATTCATTCCACTTAAAGTCATTTGAAACCTTTTGCCATCTCAGACAGCTCAAGTCAAGTCAATTTTATCTATATAGGCCAGAATCACAAATCTGTCCTTAGACCTTTGATAAGAATAAGGAAAACTCCCCCAAAACACTTGGAAAACATGGAAGAAACGTGAGGAGGAGGCACAGAGGAGGGACTCCTCCCCCAGGACAGACAGACCAGCAATAGATGTTCCATGTACAGACAGTTGAGAGCACCGAATTTACAGAATGCAGTGACAAGACATTTGTTAGAAGTCATGAAATGAAGAGCGGAGATAAAAGAGGACAAAAGAGCAACTGGAGTTGTTGCCAGGTGGCACCTGAACCAAAGGACCTTGTCTCCTCCATGGTAACCTGGAAGATGACAGGCCACCCAGAGAGAAGGAGCAAAAGGATGGATGGTAGCACCGGTGTGTCCTGCAGGTGATACATGAGTGAGCAATGATGCAGAAGTGAAACCCCCATTAGGCACCGATCCAGATCCACAGACAGAGATGTTGTAGGACTGCCGATGAGAGGGACCTGAGTAAAAAGAAAAGAGGAGGCCAAGACGAGAGAAGAAGGAGAGTGAGAGAGAAACACAGCTTGAAATAAACAACAACAGAAGTTGGAGGCATGCAGTCTTTATGAGAAGTTTGAAGTTTGTTGTGTTCTCGTCGGCATGACAGAGATCTATCAGGGAAAAGACCTGCAGCCAACACGAGCCCTGTGTTCTGAGAAGGTGATGCACGAGCTGGGATATGAGGATCAATGAGGTCGCAGGCGTATGACAGGGCGAGAACATTAATTAAAGAGGTGAAATACCGATATAGAGAGAAGAGCACAGGTCCAAGATCAAAGCCCTGAGGTACTCCCCATTCACATTGGTGTTCTATCAGATATGTAGGACTTAAGACAATCAGACCAGGCCGGAGATGCCAAATTGTTTTACCAGGCAGTCTAAGAGTATGCTGACGTCCAGAGAGGGTTGAAACATACAAACTGCAGTTTTCAGTTTGTTACAAGCTGTGAGACCGTTTGGATAATATTGTTGTTTTGTGAGTCTGCGGGTGTCATCAAGGTACAATGTGGTCCTGGAGACACCTGCTGCAGCCTGAACTACCTCAGAGCTGCTTTACATTCGATGGTTTGAATAAAATGATCTGAACTGAAGAGATCTGCTCACAGCGCTCCCATCAGTTACTTTATATTATTCTTCTATACATTAACAGTGGATCACATGACTACTCGTATGTGAAAGGTGACACTGATAGTGACAAACGCCAAGAGAATCATCACCTAAGTCTCTTGTATTTATATCTTTATTGTATTATAATCTATCTGTTTAGCAACAGCAGACATATCTGACAATCGCTGTTTTTAGATTCGATTTGCTTTTGGAATAAGATGATGAAGACAAAGAAACAGACTGAAAGGAGTCATCACTGGATGTAATTAGCATGCTGCCTCTGTGTCTGCCGTGTATATAAATAGACAACTGTTTGCTATTATGCGCCGTATCAATTTATTAGGTGATATATCATCCTTGTTACGACCGTGTCTTCCAGCCGACATTAAACCCAGTGAGCAGCAGGTTTAAAGTTTCACTCTGACAAAGTAACATCAGAACCAGAATCAGGTTTATTGCCAAGTTAACTTCAAGGAGTTTGTCATGGTGCTTCCATTCAACATAAAGACAGGGGGAAACATAAAGCAAGTATGAGGTTTTAAACATTTTAGTACTCATAAAAGTACTAACACAATAGTAGAACTGAGGTAGAGAAGAAAGAAATACAAATAATAACTTGAAAATTAAATCCGTACGCAGTATTTTGCCAATTGGTGATAAGGAGGATGAACAATGAATAACGTTTGCAAAGTAGATACTTGGTAGTGCAGAAGTCTGTGCAGGGGGTCAGGGGATGTCCAAAAGATGGAGAGCAGAGTGTGTGTGTGTGTTCATATAACATGTGTGGCGTGGGGGAGGGGACAGGGGTCAGTGGGGGTCCTGGGTCTTATTGCAAAGGGAATTAACAGACCATGTGATTTGGTTGCAGAGAACAGAATACAGATAAAGATCAGCTTTATTTACAATATCTGTGGTGGAAGAGGCATCTCACTCCTCCTCCTCCATGTGTCTCTGCTGCTGTGTTGACTTATAACAACCAAACATGTGCCTGTGCAACAGGAGAGCTCCGCAGCAGACATGGCCTTTCCCAAGCATTCCATCCTGCGCGCCCTGAGTGTGCTGCTCATGGCCTCGTTGTTGGTGCATTGCCAGGCCCCTCTTGATCCGGATGAAGAGGAGGAGGAGGAGGAGACAATAAAAGAGACTGACGTTGCAACAGTGGTGATGAAACCGGAGACGACTGCATGTCCGACGGATTGCGGATGTACGGCAGAGGGGGCAGTGGACTGTGCCGGAGTCGACCTCACAGAGTTCCCAGGCGGGCTGTCGGACAAAACCAGACAACTCTCTTTACAGGTTGTGCACATGTGTGCAGACACACACACATCCATATGTAACTGTGTAGAAATTAGGAAGTACTAATGATCTGTCATTGCAACACCATCTGTGTTTTGTCTCCTAATGCCAGAACAACAAAATCGAGGAGATAACTGTGGAGCACATTTCCCATCTGCATCAGCTTGAGACTCTAAACCTTCAGAACAACTGGCTCACCACAGATGGTAACCACTAGTTCCACAGCCGCACAGCAGATAATAGACCAATAATAATACTCCTTAAATCTCCTCTTGAGATGTTCAATCTTGTTCAGCAGTGGGTCTCAGTCGACCTTCATCAGCTCGATCCGGAGCAATTCTAGTTTCATTGACTTCCTGTGAGCTCTAAAAACACAACCTCTCTCCATCTATTCAAAGAACAGCACAAGAGCCAACTCATTTAAACAACATGCAGACATTTTCTGTAGTTCTTGCCAACACTTCGTTCCACAGAGAAGAAAGCAGCATCATTGCAAAGGTCTCGTTGTGCCGTTCACTTGGTCTCAGCTGAGCCTCGATGTGATGAATAATATGAGCAAATCAGGGCAGAAGAGCTTTGAATGTTGCACATCACGTCCGTGTGGCTCTGATGGTCAACATGAGGCTGTTGTCAGCTGACCAGAATGATTCACTGGTAGCATTAGCCAAGTTAGCTAACTGGCATGTGTATTTACCCCGGTGGTCCCTTGTGGTCCCTTTATCTCCTGCGAAGGCCTTTCTTCTCATCTCTCTTCCTCCTGCATCCATCATCTTCAGGTGCTGCAAGGTTCTGCTGGAGCAACATAATTACAGCAGCCTGGCTGGATGACTCGTTTCCATTGGCCACACAGATCTTCATCACGCTGACACTTCCGTCAACCTTTCGTCATGCGCTCACCTCTCCTAGAACTGTGCTTGTTAACTGAAACACAGTTGGTGTTTAAGCTTTCTTCCGCTGCCCACAAGAGGCCAGTAACTGCAGGTTCAAAAGGAAATGTCGAGCCTCAGATCCAAAATGAAACCTCAAATAACAGACATCAAACCTGGGAGCTACGTCACACCTCTTCTGCTCCTTCTCCAACTGTTATTGTTGAAGCTGTAACAACTGCTTGGTTTCTGTCGCTAAAAACTCACTGGAGCATCACAAATCACATCAAACCTTTCTGCTTACTGAACCCTGAACAGAGGTGGACCCACAGCCCCCCTCGGAGACGGAATCTACCCCAGATAACATCACATAGTTGATGCAGGTCTCAGACATGTACGAGTTGATTTCTGAGACACTGCAGGCGCCACCACAGTCTCATGGTTAATGTTGTGCTCTTCATTAGAGTCTTAGTGGTAGTCGGATGGAAAGCAACAAGTTAGTGTTAAAACTGAACGATGCTTCTCAGGGCTGCCTGCAGGCTGATTACGTCACAGATTCACATCATGACTCGTCATGTTCTGTACTAACCTGAACATGTAACTGCACATAATAGAGTCATAACAGAGACAGCTGTTATTGCTATTAGCAAGGAGACGTGGAAGTTTGTATTGTCCAGCTGCCAACAACACGATGTGCTCATGTTGTTCGTGTGTTGATTTGACAAACAGCGTGTTTTTCTTTTCACAGGCCTGGAAGATGAAGGTTTCGAGATGCTGGAAGAGCTCGCCTATTTATACCTGGCAAACAACAAGGTGAGTCACACACACAGCAACGTTCCCCTGCACAAGCTCATCCACGCTGATACATCGGCGGAGTGCCAGCGGGCAGCGAGAGGTGACCGTCTCCTCTCATGTGCGAACTTCTGCTTGTAATCACGTTCAGTGTGGCCGTGCCAGCTGGTCACAGCTGAAATGTTACTGACCCTTTTGGACGCCGAACAAGAGAGAAAGGACGGATGGATTTGTTTGTGCCGGCACTGGGATGAACAGCAAACGGCATACAGGAAGAATAGGGGATTTTTAAGTGCTCACTAAGCCTCAAAGACACCAATGCTGCTTTAATCCATAAACCATGTTATAAAGGGGAGAGCTCGACATGAACATCTAATCTCACTAGTGCTTTTCAGATCTCTATATTCTCTGCTATTTTGAACAATGGGTTTGTTTTTCCGGTAGGAGGGACTCAACCTCCTTTATCAGGAGTCCTAAACCAACATGTCTGCCATTGACTTTGGTAACTAAAAGCAATGTTAAGGAAAGTTTGCTAACCTCATGAGATAGAGGTTTATAGAATGTTTTGCTAATCCATCCAGGAGATGTAGAGAACCTTCAGTTACTTCTTATTTCATCTTTTATACCCGTTATAGTTGAACACTTTGCTGGATTGTGCTGGTTGCATTAGATTTACCAAGGTTGTAAGACTCATCCTCTGGCGACCATGAATACAGCAGCAGTCTATTGGACAGCGGTCAACCTGTTGGTGTCTGTCGCTCTACTGTGAAGGATTCAGCATCTGGGGACCAGGAGTATCTGTGGAACATTGATTATTTGTCGTGAAGGAATGTGGTTATGGTTAAAACAAACTTGTTCTCAGCACAATAGATCACCTGGCATGTAAACATGGACATGGACAACATGATTTTCTGGTGAGGACAATCTAAATGCACATTAACGTCCTTTGGGCTTTGTTTTCTTGTGCTTGCAGCTCACCTCAGCACCAAAGGTCCTGCCCCCCTCATTGGTTTCTGCTGACTTTGCTGCTAATGAGCTGACAAAGATCTTCCCATATACATTTGGCCATAAACCAAAATTGAAGTACGAATGTATTCGCTTCTTTGTAATTCTTTGCCTGTTTTCCCGGCGTTGCAGTATATTAACACCTGAAATGTGCCTTGCTTGTGGCTCCCAGGTCCGTGTACCTCCACAACAACAAGCTAGCTGATGCAGGGCTTCCTGATCACATGTTCAATGCTTCTGACAACCTGGAGATTCTCACCATGTCCAGCAACTTCCTGCGGACGGTCCCCAGTAACTTGCCCACCAACCTGTACCGCCTCCATTTCAAGGTCCATCCTAAGATACTGAAGCACATTGCTGCCATAAAACTTGCAGATGCATAATTGTTGGATGATAATACATTTCCGATATTTATAAGTATGTTCATTATTGCTTCTGTTGTTACAGAACAACAAGCTGGAGCAGATCCCAGCGGGAGTCTTTGACAGTTTGCCCAACCTCAGAGAGCTGTATCTGCAGAACAACCTCCTCAGCAATGAGGGCATGGACAACGAGACGTTCAGGTGGACAAACACCTCAATCACAAACCCCAAAGGGATCAAATATTCTGACAAGTTAATGCCACTGCCAAGCGTAAAGAAAACAAGTATCCATCTCTCTCTCTCTCTCTCTCTCTCTCTCTCTCTCTCTCTCTCTCTCTCTCTCTCTCTCTCTCTCTCTCTCTCCTGGCAGCCAGTTGACCAGCCTGGAGTTTCTGGACTTGTCCAATAACAACCTGAGCGTCGTCCCCAAGGGTCTGCCTCCCAATCTAGTTCTGCTGCACCTGGAGAAGAACTCCATCCGCAGCATCCCTGGAGACACTCTCACTTCTGTCCGGAACCTTGAGTACCTGCTTCTCCACAATAACAAGCTTCGCTCACGTTCCATCCATCCGGCCGCCTTCCAGGTACGTTTCTTTTTCATGTCATGTCTCTTTGATTCCACCCGGGTAAAGATAAACATTTCATTTTATTAAGTTCATTTGTAAGAACAAATTGTAAGACATGATGTGGTCAACAGCTGTGGTTTTGAGTTGTTAATATTCATTCCCACAAGGGCTTGAAGAAGCTGCACACTCTTCACATGTACAACAACTTGCTGGAGCGGGTTCCCCGGGGCCTCCCCCGTCGGGCCAAGACCCTGATGTTGCTCCACAATATCATTTCTGAAATTGGTCGCAACGACCTGGCACTGCTGTACACGCTGACAGAGCTCAACCTCAGCTACAATCAGCTGACCAGCCCCAAGGTGCACCGTGATGCATTCAGGAAGCTGCGTCTGCTGGAAAACCTGTCCCTGTCGGGGAACAGCCTCCAGTCGCTGCCCCTGGGTCTCCCACGCAGCCTGCGTGTGCTCGAAATAAAGAACAACCAGTTGAACTCCATCCCGGACGGAGCGCTGACGGGCATGGACAAACTACAGAAGCTCATCCTGAGTCATAACCAGCTGAAACTAAACTCGGTGTACCAGGGGGCCTGGATGGAGCTCAGTGCGCTGACAGTGAGTGACAGATCAGATACTGTTGGCCCTTTTCCACAGCTGGAACAGGAACCTGGCGGTTGCAATCAATAAGGATATTTAAAAGCCTGCTTTAGTAGCAATGAGTTACCTCATTAGTAGCAATGAGTTACCTCATTGCTCTTTAGCTGTATTTTAAAAGAAGGGCAGTGCTGACGTAGACGATTAAAAGGGCAGAAAACTTCATGACCAGAAGCAGTGCTGCAGATTATGTAAATGTTTTATGACTTTTAGGATACAACAGAGGTAAGATAGAACAGTCACAGACAATTCAGTGAACTGCTGGAGTCTGCACACTTTCCATCGTTCTCATCGGTCATTGTTATTGTGATGTGATGACACATCCGATTAGCCAATCAGGATCAATATCAACCTAAAGTTACCTGCAACC
>CAAKHC010011338.1:17048-46290 GCA_901007825.1 Macroramphosus scolopax
AGTGTTAGCCGCAGTGTTAGCCGCAGTGGCAGCCATAGTGGTAGCGATAGTGGTAGCCATAGTGGCAGCCATAGTGGCAGCCATACTGGCAGCCATAGTGGTAGCCATAGTGGCAGCCATAGTGGTAGCGATAGTGGCAGCCATAGTGGCAGCCAGTGGCAGCCATAGTGGTAGCCATAGTGGTAGCCATAGTGGTAGCCTCAGTCGCAGCCATAGTGGCAGCCATAGTGGTAGCCATAGTGGTAGCCATAGTGGCAGCCATAGTGGCAGCCATAGTGGCAGCCGCAGTGGCAGCCATAATGGCAGCCGCAGTGTTAGCCGCAGTGGCAGCCATAATGGTAGCGGCAGTGGCAGCCATAGTGATACCCAGCCATACCTGATTTGTGTTTCTATAACTTCACCCTAAAAACACACGCCAAGGGTCAAACTAACACCTGCAAGAACAAATTCCAGTCCGTTCTCTCTGTTTCACAAGAGAGGACAGAATAAGACTTTAGTGTAACCTTGAGGAATTCTGCTTTTTCAAAATGTGTTGGCAGCTTCAAACTGATGAATCTGTCTTTAATCCGCCTTTTCAGGTCCTGTATTATCGCCCGCACCTGTTTTATAACACAGTTCTATTTCGGGTTCGAACACCAGACTTCCAGACGGAACACAGCGAAGAGTTTCCCAACGTTCACACAACACACACTGTTGTTCAGTGAGCAACACTGACCAGAGCGAAAGGTCGAACTCGAAGTCTCCTCAAGGTAAATTATTAATGACTTTTTCTCTTTTCCCTCCATGACCTTCTGCTCTCCCTCTGTCCATCTCCTCTTCCCTTTCTCCCTCTGTTGTCTTTCCCTGCCACCCCCCCTCATCCCCACCTTCCTCGCCCCCCTTGCTACCTCCACCCCCTCTGTGCTCTCCCGTCCAAGTCTAGTGAGGAGATGCTGTTATTTTTAGTCCTGGTGAGATGGGGAGGGAGCTCGTCCTGGGCTCACACTTACTCTCCACAAGGACTCACTGGAGACCTGTCACAGACATGTGGAAGAGGAACGGTTTTCACAACACGTACAGCGTGTGTGGGACTCTGGTCAGCAAACAGTTCTGCCTCTCCAAACTTTTTTAACAAGCAGCGGAAAACTTATAGAAAGACGTCAGAGTTTAGAATTCTGAGAATAAATGGAAGTCAGAATTCGAAGAAAGAAGTCAGAATTCTGAAAACCCTAAAGCACTGATCCTCTTCCTTATAAGGTTGTATGTAAACACTTTTATAAATTGGACTGCCATGACCTTTCTTTATTTAATATCTACTTATTTGTTTTTGCCTTTCGGCAAACTGAGCATGTTATACAGCTCTTAGATTGACTTAATATTGTATTTAATCAGCATTAAATGTGGATATCTCTCCAATAATTAGTCTTAGAAGGACATTTCTTCATGCTAATCCTAATTCTGCTGTATTAGAACTGAAGCGTGCACCGAGTTAGAGGTCTAAATGATTAATATTACACACTCTGCCTTTAGTTTCCTAAACAGCAGACGGTTCTGAACACTGAATATGACACATCACCTCTTTAATTTGTTTTAATTCATTTTGAATATCAGGATCTGAACCGGGTGGAATCGTGAAAATCAGATTTAACAGGAGGGAGTTTTTTTTTTTGTTTAATTAAATCCCCGACACTTTAATTTGTCGGATTTAAAACATACGATGCAACAAGGAGGCCTGGAGGTAGTTTAATTTATCAATGATAAAACTTGTCTTCACTGAATATATATTTTGATGATTAGAAGAAGCTGCATTATTACTGTCACCATCACACCTGCCCTCTGCCTGCCTACAGGTTTGTCCAGGCTGAGGTCTGCACGGTGGACTGAGTCACGCAGCCTTCATACGTAGTAATCTTCCATTAGTCAGGCTTGATCAGCTCTATAAAAGTCACCAGCAGCCATCTAAATCTGTCGGCAGGCCGAGGCTGCTTACCTGATGGTTACCTGAGTGGGCAGCCGAGTTGGAACAGGAGATGATATTTCATCCTGGGCATCATGTCTACAGCTGACCTGAGACGCAGGAACATGCACGTAAAGTCAGCGAGGAAGCAGAAGGAGACACAAGCGAATACGTCTTTAGGGTAAAGTCGGATTTATCACCTAAAAACACACAAAAAAAGCAGCTATAAAAAAGCCCACAGAAGAGGAAGACGGAGAAACCGAAATCTTTGTCTCATATTGCATTAAATCAATATTTAAATTCAGTCCCTTTTCCCAACAGAGAGAGCATGCGGGTGCCACTGCCTGTTTACTACGACTGGGATCTCACAGGACTAACGTTCACTGTGAGAAAGGGAGGCAGGAGAAGAAAAGGAAAAGGGGTGAGGGTGTGGGGGACGGGAGAGGAAAAGCTGATTCAACCAAAGACGCTGCCTCTGCCTGAGCTGAGGCTGATGCACAGAGAGGCTTCTTTCCACCTCCCCGCTTGGCAGAAACAGATGGGTAAAGGTAGTAACTCTGTTTGGTCCCCATCCACAGCAGAATGTGAAATTCAGCAGTTTGACTAACGCCTAAAAGTCTGCGTCTTCGCAACACGTCATGTTCAATAATTCCCTTGGTCACGTGTCACTAAGAAATCTGAACATTTGCATGGGGTTAAAGGCAGAATTGTCACCCACCGAGCCGAAGATAAGGGAAGGTTTGTGCGGTTTTACCTGCCAGAAAACTGCAGAAAGAATAAATACATTTGTGCTCGAGCAAATAAAAGTGCACATTTATCAGTGGGAAGGAACCGCCGCTGATAACAACCTCTAATGTCGGATTGCTTGTGCAAGGTACTGTTTCCTACATTATGATGCAACTGAGTTTGACAGGAGGGATAGATAAACAAGCCTCTGTGACATCGCAGCAGCAACAGCGTGACCTCGGAGGGGAGGCGGGGAGGTAGCCAATCAGATGAAATTCACTTGGCCAGCCCGCTGCTCCACACCAAGGTAACGAGGTGGGTGTAGCGGACCTTGGAGCACTCTTCTGCTATCCTGAGATGAGTGATGCTGCCGCTGCTGCTGACACTGGGAGAGAGGAGCCGGTGGAAGGAGATGACGGCGTGTGTGTGTGTGTGTGTGTGTGTGTGGTGGGGGTAGAGTGATATAGGAGGTGTGGTGACTGACGAGAAGGCAGGACAGGAGTGAATTGAGTTGAGGAGGTGGTCACGTAACAGCCGGGTTCAGGCAGAGTTGAAGCCACTTGCTCGCTGTGCTGCAGCTGGTAACATTTACCTCAACTCCTTCCCTATAAATGTGTGTGTGTGCGTGTGTGCGTGTGCATGTAAAGAACCTTTAAATCGCATAAACGAGACCTGGATTTTTACAATGGAAAATGAAGTGAAGAAAAAAAAACAAAAAAAAAACAGGACTGCCCTTCTTTGAGACGCACACCTCCCTCTGAGGAGCGCTTTAACAAGCATCCATTACCTTACAGCGAGGGGAAACATGAAACTGGCCCCCTCCTCCTCCATCCAGACTCCAACCCTGCTCTGCCTGGAGGTCGCGCAAAGAAGACAGATTGTGTTTTTCTGACTTTTAAACACTGACACACGGACACACATGCATCCGGCCGACAACGTCACCTCACAAAAGCATCGCGAACCAGGGTCCCTGTGCAACAGTTTGTTGCTGAGCTGTGTGTGTGTCCCTCCATATTCGGCACAAACATCCTTATTTTTTTGATGATGATGAGGATTTTGCCGCAGATTCAGTAGTAGCCAGGTGACGGTGGAGTTCTCCCACCTCCCCTCCTTTAATCTGCAGAGCAATACCGCATTCATCTGATCAAAGTTGCACACACTTGCCGGTGCTCCCCGACAATCGCCGGACAACCGTGAGGTGAAATCTTTGGTTGTGCATGGCAACGACACCTGCAGCCGTTTCAAAATTTGGCGGCAAAACAGATGGTTGGACGGAGTTTGAAATTCGGGACTGAATCTACACAACGTCCCTGCTGTTATCACACAGAATCAAGTCATTCAATTAGTTATTATTTAGATTTTAGGGAATTAATCACCAGGTATTTCTCTCACAACCCGACATTCCTGATAATTGGAGTCACGCAAGATTTTAACAGAATTCTGCCTTTCAAACGAACCTGCGGGACGATGCTAACATGTGGTCTGTAGTTCTTTAGCGTACAGCGTGTGCGGAGTCCAGTCGGTGTCGACAAACGTGCAGCAGAGCCCCCCGAGGGATTCTACCCTCGGAGAGGGGAGGAGAGGATGAAAGAAGCCCCAGGTAACCTCGCAGCAATGCACCATTAGAGAAGGAAAGACACCAATCCAAGCTCCTCTGCTCGTCTTTTTCTCCAGCCACCGTTTCCTTCTCTCTCCCACTGACCAGCTAAATATTTTATCAGCTGGGAAAAAGAACCTACGAGCCCGAAGGCCGGGGGGTTCTTTATTGTTTGTTTCTTTACTGAAGAAAGTATGATAGTACGTTGGAGCGGTTACCAAACACAACGTCACCCGAGTGCTTTTTCATTGGTCACTTTGAAGTAGTTCTCCTGTGTTTTCCCCCTCTTCCACTGTGTGCATCCTCTGTGCAGCACGATGCTCGGTTCAGCACTGGATGAACGACCTTGAGCAGGCGCGCAGGGCTGTGTTGCTGTGGCAACGAAGCCTCGCGCAACCAGTAACAGCTGGATGCAACAGCACTCCCTGAATTTTTTTTGCGGGAGTCACCACGTTAATATCACAACGTTAATAAAACGACTCTCCCCACCTCCTCTCCGCCCTCCTCCTTCACCCTTTCCGTCATCTCACACACACACACACACACACACACACACACACACACACACGGAACTATACTCAGACAAAAGACAGCACGTTTGATATTAACACAAACTTATTAAGCTTAAGTAATACAATTAAACCGCAGAGAAGATAAAGTCCTTGGCAGCAGCTAATTGCGCGGTGCAACGCCGAGAAAAGAACAAACCCGAGGAGACAAAGACCGAGGTGGACGAGACGAGGGAGGCAGGAATAGATGGAAATTGAGCAAGTAGCAAAACAAAACACACACGCACAAGAGACACATCAAGATGGGCACTTGACATTCCTCTCACAGAAGAAATGCCTCACAGAAAAATAAAGCAGCAGAGGACATGAGCTGCACTGAAGCGTTCTGGGGAGAGAAAGGAAACAGAAAGCGAGAAAAAAAAAAAAAAAACAGTCTGTAGCCGTCCTGAGAGTTAATCAGCTCATCTGTCGTCTCTCCGTCTCCGTTTCTCATCAGCTCAGTTCCGTTGTCATGTCGCTGTTTATTTTTTGAATCGAATGAAATGCAATTTAATAATAATAATGTCTGATGAGACGTAAAAATGCCCCTTTATTTGTCTTGTATTGTCTGTTTAGTTACGTTAACTGTCCGCAGCGAACTTATTTTAAATAAAAAAATATTAAAACATAAATGTCCTCAAGTGATCCTGAAACTAAAAAGAAGTTTTAGGGCACTTAACAGCATTTCTCTGCAGATAGAACAATAAGAAGAAATCATATAAATACATACAAAAATGATAATGACCAAAACCAAAAGTATTTTAATCATGTGGCATCTTCTGGCCCCTGAAGAGGCAATTCACACATTACCGAAGTATTTACTGCATTAAAAAGTTCTTAAGTTTTAAACTATATCGATTCAGTCAATCAATACCTGTGAATTTCTTTAGAAAGTCGAACTTTATGAATTTGCATTAAGAACATTTCAGGTCTTCAGATGTTTTCTGACAACTTATTTCAGCTCAACTGGCTCGCTAGTTAGCTAGTTTATAACATCTACAAGCAACAGTTGGCGTTGCAGTCGGCAAAACTGGTCGCCGGGAGCGACGCTTGTGTCATTTCAAACTTTTTTTTATCACTTTTAAGATCTCTGTGACATGAGGTTGTACAATCCTTAAGGGTTTTGCCTTCATGGTTATATAGAATAATAAAGAACAGCTGAGGTGGCTCTTCATGTGAAGGATAAGTCATTATTCAAAATCAAAGTGTTTTCCGATGTGTATCGTGGCCTCTTTATTGTGAGGTTGGAGGCAAAGCCCCTTATGACGTCAGGCAAGAGTCAAACAAGCAATGAGCTACGGTTACGGAATGATAACTCTCCCAGACAATTTCACGGTGTACAGTAGTAAACCGAGATCTTCGTCAGGCGTTCGTCAGGCGTTCTTTCGCCACCAAAGAAGCGCGACAGGAAGCCACAAACATGTTCAACATTCAAGTGAGAAAAAGTCAACACTCAAATTGGGCCAATCAGAGCAGAGCTGAACGAGGCTGTCTGTCCCTCCCACAGGGGGGGCAGAGCGTTCCTCTGCTAAGACATTAACAACACGGCCAGGCTTTATACAAGCATATATTAAATCCAACAACATATAAGTATATAAACAAATAGATGTTGGTGCCATCCGTCACTCCGTCTGATCAGGTCGACAGTATCAGTTATTATTGTTATCAGCTACAATAGCCCTTAAAGGAATTAACAGAAGGACTAATTACACTTTATTACAACTTCAAGAAAATACGTACCGACACACGTGAACACTGACGCGTCAGAATTAAACACTGCAGAGAAGAAAATGTACATTATATGAAAACCGTCGGCATGTATTATGTATGAAGTCTGTATTAGACCAGAAGAAGCAGCAGGTGACCTGCAGCGGTTTAATCGTCCGACAGTAATAATGTAATAAACAGCCTGAGTCGTATCTGACAGTGTTATCAGCCTGCGGGAGCTGAATGTCTTGTTTACTTTTACCTTAAAATCAGACTGTTCCATCTTCCACCAATACTTTCATGCTGTGTTTCATAAATTTGGCTGCTTATGTTGAAATAGCTTGAAGTATTTGAGCGTTTTCTTTTTTCCCTATTTGTAAAAAACAAACATTGTGTTTGGTCAATACGAGGTGTTGGTTTAGTCAATTTATGGAAACTCAAATACTGACTCGTCAAAAAGTCAAGCCCAGTCATTTGGGGAAAAACTAGTTTGGCCGCATTAAATCAGGGGCGGGGGGGGGGGGGGGGCATCGGTGGACAGGAGGAGCCCAAATAAGGAAGAGGAAAAAAAAAATGAGAGGACCCCTCCTCCACAAAGTGAAATCAATGAGAGTTGGTGAAGATTAATTCCTGTTTAACACAAGATGACACATGGGACAGGGGCCTCAATGACAACAAGACAACAGTTCAGCTCACCACACTGCAGCTGGGGGAGGCAGGGGACAGCCAGAGACATACCACAGAGGAAAAAGAGAGAGAGAGAGAGAGAGAGAGAGAGAGTGCAAAGCAAAGAATGTGGACTGTTTGAGTCAGAAAACTTCCTGATTCCACGGAGGAGGGGGTGAAACTGACGAGGGGACGAAACAAGATCAACAAAAGACCAGCGAGGACACAAAAGACCAAAATCACAGGTAGAATTCCAGCAAGAGGCTCCACCTGAGCCCCTCCTCCCTCCGTGCTGGCCTCCCCCTCCCTCGTCACACACACACACACACACACACACACACACACACACACACATCTTCCCAGGCTGGTGTGTGAGGTCCTGCCTCCCTCCTGCTCAGCCTCGTGAGCCCTGCCCCCAGCGCCTGACCCAGTCACTAGCATCCCCTGCTAAACTCTGTCCTCTTTTCCCATTCAGCAAACATCATGCATCACTGTCACCCTTCCTCCTCTTCGTCGTACACGCATTCATCCCGCCATCCGCTTAGCGCAGACCCCACATGCCTGCCTATGGGTCCGAGCTGTTTGCCCACACCCCTTCTGTTCGATCCCTCTTGTATGTTGGGCTCCAGAAGCGTGTGCGATGCACGTGTGCTGAGACCTGGGCCACAGTGTCGACTGTAAATCTGTCAGGAGACGGGTGCCGTGGAGGAAGACAAGGGCTCCTCGCCGCCACCGCCGCCGCCGCCACACCCCTCCACTCTGGCAACAGACAGCCGTGTCAGTCACAGAGCTGAAGCAATTAGTCGATTAAATGATTAGTTTATTGCCTGAAAAGTAATCGCTAGAAAGTCTACAGCCTCTTATCAAGCAAAATCGTCAGAGATGACAAACAGTACATTGTCAGGTCATTATCATGTGGCGTCCAACAATTTAAGACCAAATATAATTGCATCATCTTTCAGTAATGCAGAACAAAAAAAATAACCACAATAGGTAGTAAAGCCCTCAGATTCTTGACTTATTGTGATTAACTGGGACTAGAGATGAACAGTTCTCCTCCGTATATCAGTATCGGACAATATCCACCTTGTAGCCGACCATCAGCCTGCAGGCAAATAAAATGACACTCGGCAGTAGCTGATGTTATCACTGCTGGTCACATTAAAGGTTGTTCCACTAATTTCTGTGTTTGAATTAGCTCCCATTAAAAGTAGGTAGATGACAGACTTAAAAAGTTTGAGGGTTAATTTGTTTCCCCAGAACAACGAGGGGTGAAAATAATAACAAAAACAAACTATGGATATTGAAAATTGTTATTTTTAACAAGGTATTGACACCGAATTTCTGCATCGGTTCATCCCTAATTCTGACATATCGAGTTGAACCCTCCACATGCTTCTTGCTGACATTTTTTTAACAATATTTCACATTTTTTTGACGTATCAAAAGGAAAGATTTAAAGCAAAATGACTGTGAAAGAAGGTAAGAATAAGAGTGAGAATTTGCATTCGCCCTCCAGTCCAAAACCTGTTTTTCTTCTCGTTTCTAGAATTGAATGTTTCCACATCCATAGAAGTGTGAATTTACTCTGCGCTCATTTAAAACCTGATTTTTAAGAGGCGGGGCCTATGAGCATTATTTGTGACATCACAAACAGTTTGGAAGCCAATCAGGGTCGTGAAGGAGACACTTGAAGCCTCAAGTGAAGAATGACTGAGAGTGGACTAAGGTGGATTAGGAAACATGTGTGTGGCCGTCCAACAATATTTTGTAAATTCATGTATGAATAAGGATTTTAATGTGGTGATTATAATCGAAAATATGTATATATACACACTACAATATTTATCAAAACACATTTGTATGCCTTAATATATATGTGCAGGGGATCTTTAAACAATGCATTAATATGATTAAGTCAACTTCTCACCTGTCCAAACACACACACACACACACACTGCTTCCATTTAACATGTGTTTACACACATGGAGGATGCTTCATACCCGGTATGAGCAGGTACTCTAGTAGGGCTTTAGTGTCATATGCTCAAGGACAAAGTGATTTTCATGAGCACAAACACACACACACACACATTTACCACACTGGGCGCTTCAGGGATCAACCCGTGTACCTTCAGGGTTACAGGACTGTGTCTAGGCACAAGGCCACGTTGCTGCCCCCTGCAGATATTCAGCGAGACGCGTTATGGAGGATATAGCAGATGACATGACTGGCGGTGTTATAAAGGAGACCCGGGAGGAAGAACACAAGCACATCCGCCATTCACTCTCCCACCTCACATATTTACAACCAATGCATGTTAGATTCAATGCACCGGCTTGCACTACGGGTGCAGACTGTGCACTCTTTATCGCTCAGCAGCACTCGGGACCCCGGCTGACTGGCGGCTGGCTGACTGGTTGGTTGTCTGACATACAGTCAGCATCGTCTGCCTCTTCCTGCACTGCACAATTGTAGCACGGGTAAAACACAGCCTCTCTCAAACATGATGCACATACATGCAAGGTTGAACACGCTTCAGACCCACGAACAGTACATGTCGCGACAGGCTCAGCTGTTGTTCAGTTTGCAGCCGACTATTGTGGACAGCAAGGAGAGCAATGTATTAACTATCACCCTGTTGTGTTTGGCAGAATAAAGTGTGCTCCCCCGAAACTTCCCGATGCATCTAACCATACAGGAAACACTTCTGTGCTCCACCAGCTTGCGCGTAAACTGGCCAGCTTGCACGAAGTTAAGTTTATTGAATAAATGTGTCATTCGTTCTGCAACAGAAGCGGACTAACAAATTGGACAGCTGGCATGCACTTCATCACCGACATGAGCAGGTTAGTAAATCTTTGCTGTCATGTAAAGTGACCATGCACTGTGCCCTCCGCACCGTACCGATGCCAATATTGTGTGTGCACTGCCGCTGGGAACCCAAGAATACATTTCCGTCCTCCGTCCAAATGCAAACCAAAACTCCGCTTAAATTCTCTTGTGATTGTCAGCAAACAAGCAGGACGGTCTTACCTTATAGACGTATCTCTCTACCGGATCGATAATTTCTTCTTTACACCATTAACTCTCCGCCATCTTCGGCACTGTTTGTTTAAATGGGAAACACTCCCGAAGCCCAAGAAGCCAGTTCTGTAAGTTGAGGCTTCGCGGGGGATTCTGGGTAACGAAGTTCTGTCGCGCGGAGCGCCGCTCTTCCGGCTTTTTCACCCAACCCGGATACGGACTACAGGCAGACGCCACCACCGCACAGGAGGGAGGCGGGGGAGGTAAAGGGGGCAGCCACTGTCTGTCTAGCAGCCTACATACGGATGTCAGCGACCATACCAAAGCGGAGTGATGCCGAAGTAAGACTTTCCAGTTAACAGCCACGAGAAGCTGTCTAGTGTATTTGTAGAGACACGGGAAAATCCAGGCTCTAACACAGAATGTTGAGAGGGTAACATAGAATATGACTAAACTTAAAATCAGGATGGGAAAGTCTTATCTAATAAAGATGTATTGGGCCATGTGGAGAAATAAAAGTTATGTGACAGTGAAGTGCAGTTTACTAGAAACTGATTAATTTGAACCCTTTATAGGGACATAATAGGGTTAATACAAATAATGAATTCATTGCATAGAAGCTGAAGAACTTGTTGGAGTCATGTGAGCCTCCACAGTGAGCATCAGGTCTGTTTTTGCAAAGTAAAAGTTATCAATGGGAGGAAAGGCTATAGCCATGAAGACAATGTAAGGGTGGGACCAGAACTGCTAACCCCACCGGAAAAGGTTGAATCGGTGCATAACCTATTTATTGATCTTTGAATATCCTTTAGCACATATTTACCAATATGTTCTTTCTTTAAAATACTTATGCAACTAATATACTATAAATCATATGTTGTGAGTAATATGTAATATGTGAGTGATAATAATATGTTATATGTAGTAATATGTGCAACAAGTAATATGTTAATGATAGTAATGTGTAACATATAAGTAATATCTTATAGGCGGAACTAGAATTTATATGTCAAGGGTTACAAGTTCATATTATTGTGTTACTTAAACAGAAAACTGAAACAGTCCTTCAACTCCAATATAAAAAACACATGAACAAATGAATATCCTATCAATTCATGTCACTTTTGTGAATGAGCAGAAACAGAGACAACGATACTGTAAATGAGTGTCACAAATCAAAATACAGATGTTTCTGATTTGTTACTAAATCCAATTGTTAGGGACATGTTTATTATATAAAAGATAATGCAACAATGTTGAGGAGAGGCTTTTTCTTCTATCGAAACGCAGATCGTTTTTTTCCCCCCTCATGAAACAGACACTTAAAATGTCATTCCACATCCTGCAGCCCTTTTTTGGAGCCAGCCTTCTGTGAGTTGGGTTTCTTTGACTTGAGGCACTGTCGCTCCTCCAGGCCAACTATCTCTTAAAGATGAGGCCCATATGTGGGCTCCATATGCGAGATGGCAGGGTCAGCGGGGAGCAGTGACGTCTGTGCCGGGTGGCCTATGAACTGGGACACGTCGACACAGCGCCCCGAATGCTGCCAAGATATACAAGGCAGGGACAGATAGCACCAAAATCCGTCACCATGGTGATACCAGGCACACAAGAGCACAGACACACACACGCACACACACACAGGCACACACATAGTGAGTAGGATCCTGTTGTGTCAGTGACAGTGTGAATGAAAGAAGACGAGAAGAGGAAGGTGAGAGAGAAGTGAGACAAGATGATGAGATAGTGGGGTTTATTTTAAGGCAGTTTTAGAAGAGACGCAGAGACAGATCACAGATAATGATAAATGGTGCCTATTCCATGAAGAGAGGGGCAGCTGGGGAAACCTATAGGTGTTCAAGAAACACACAGTTGTAAACGTGGAGAGAAGAAGAGAGTGCAGCATTGTCAGCGTGATGGAGGAGGAGAGGAAGTGTTGTAGCTCGACCAACCTAGAGGGAGTGAAAATAAGGTAGAACGGCACTGGAAAGTTTAGGGGGGCGCTTACAAGAAAGAGAAAAGTGTGAGAGGCAACAGAAAGTAAGGAAATGTTGAAACGGGGTTGTGAAGAAGGTTTAAAGCAATTAGCCTTCTGGGTCAGGCATAATTCATCAGGCAAAATGAAAGGAACCACTAAGGAGAAGAGGATGTGATTAGAATATAACTCAGTGAGGGATTCAAAATGTGTCTGTTCTTGGAAGGCAGAAATTACATGAGAAAGACCCTTTAAATTTAATTTCAGTTTTTTTTCAAATGTCAAGCACCCTGAGCGGATTTAAACCAAAAAGTTACATTAATTAAAAAAGTTTTGATAATTACTTGAAATGCATAGGTAACCTATTGCTCTTTATAAAACAACAACAACGAACAAAAGAAAAAAAGCCAAATAGCCAAATGATTTAGATGTTTTAAGCCTCCCTAAAATAGAGTTGCAGCACATTTAAGGTTCCTTGGCAGGTGGTGCTGAACCAATAATGGCAACTGAGATATTGTGATAGATACGATGAGATATGATAGTCATAGACGGTTTACTGTATGTTACTGTAAATGATCTTCAAGATCAGCTGTACTCTGTATTTCGTTTAATAATTCATGAATTGACAGTTTTGAAGAATTATATAGTGAAGTAGTAACTTTAAACTTTAAAATGTCCCAGAAGACAGTAGACAAACACAACTACATGATGTAGTATGAACTAATGAATACTTTAATTGTAATCCAGACAAGGTAGCTCTTGTCTTGTAGTTACACCTCTTTGTACCTAAAAAGACGGCGGTGAGTCACTGTGAGGAGGGAGCTGTACTCTGGACTCTCTGGGAGTGCTCTTGGAGTGAGAGAAACATTGTAACCTAATTGCCGAGATAACAATGAGGCACGGCAGATGTGCTTCAACAAATGTGAAAAAAAGAAAACAAATTATCATTGAATGTGTTGTTATGAAACTTCTGTTAAGATTGTGCTGTTTGAACTATATTATTGAAATATATCAGAAATATGGGAATTATGATCCATCAGTGCGACCAACCACATCATAACTGTATAATAAGAATTGATCCTATATGTGGAACGCTTCATGATGTTTTTTAAAACATTGTAAACTGAGAAGACACATGATGAGCAGTTTTATAGAAAAGAAAAAAAAAGATCATCAACCGGCAATAGGACATGCAGAGATATTATTATGAGCCGAGGGCCACACGCAAAAACTACTGATCCAAAACATGAATGATGAGCATAAAAAGCTGCTGCTTTAGCCCTTGAAAAACGAATGATATCCACTCAGGATTCCGATTCTGATGCTGCACAAATTAATGCACTTTGATACGAGTTTTGATGTGGACTGAATGAATGAAGAAATGGAACATTGAGTCTGGCTCTGCAGAGCGAGGACAGACTCAGAAACTCTGGGTTTGTTGATGAAAAACAAATCACTTGACATGCTCCCTGAAACAGAGCTCTTGAGATGATCACCCAGATACTTTCCAGGTTCGTACATCTGAGCCTTAGAGAAAGATAAAAAGATTTGTAACTAGTAACTTGTAATTCCCCACTCCAATGCAATAGGGGGCAGCGTATCCCCAGAAAGTTGCGGTGTCCTCAGTCGGGTTAGCTGGTTAGCAACCGTACAAATGATACCTGTAATTTATGTTATTTTGCTTGCTTGATCAGCTCTGTAATAATCCTGAACTTGAATTTCACATTGTCAATTTGTGTCTTCTTCTTCTTCTTCTTCTTCTTCTTTCTTTTTCCCTCAAAGCTCGTGACAATGTGAGTTTTCCCGAAAAAATCGATCGGCAAATTGAGAGCTTTTCCTTCCAGTTCATGCTGAGGGAGTTAGCTCTTTTTACGATCTGGTAAAATGTTGCCCCCTACTGGTTTGGAGTCTTAAATGTCATTTGTTACCTTGATCAGATTTCTACGAATTGTACCTTTAAAGGCATGCGGAATTATAAAATATTACTGTATGCTTTGGCAAACAGATTTTATACTCTGCTGTAGAAACATATGTCAGTTATTTCTGCAATTGGAGAGACACAGCATACATTTGCACGATAGGAAATTAAAACTATAACTGTGATTAATGTGAGTATTTAAAGTTGTTTGCTCACAAGAATTCAAATCTTGGCTGCTTTGGAGAATATATGCTCGCAGTTTGTTTTTTTCCAAGTGTTCCTTGCCTCCAATGCGTGTTTCAAGCTTAAAGTTTTAATTCACTGGGCCTGTTCCTGATTGAGGCAAACGGTTGAGGATTTTTTTTTATAGCCAGCTGGCTTCAGGTTGCAGTTGCACAATATTTAAAACCACATTATTATGGCACTCATTGTTCTTCATTTGGAAAATTCCATTGTCTTGCCTGAGGTTAAATGGCAGAAAATCAAATTTGAAGAAATACATGAACACACACACACACACACCTGCCAGAGTCACATCTACACCGCAGCTGAGCATTGAAATGTGTCTTCACAGATCCTACTTGACCATAATTCTCACAATAAAGCACACATAGTGCCAAACATCAGTCCATTAGATGTGTAAACTGTGAACAGGAGAAGATCCCGCTTTATTTACCAGTGTACAGTTTATCGTTGAGAGTTCCTCAGTGAAAATTTAGGAGACTGCAGAGAGAGTTGTGGGAAGGTGAGAGGAACAGGGATGCTGTTTAATATTCCAAACAGGTAGGGATGAGGTTTCAGGAGGGTATGAAACAGCAACCAGCACGCACACACACACAGAAAAATACTGTTACCTTTGTGTGTTCTGCACATGGGTGAGAGAGGAAGAAGTTGACTGCAGAATCTTCTCACAAGTTTCCACCGCTGTTGAGCACCACGCCGACGAGGTCAATCTTCTGTTGGATCGCAGTGTATTTATCAGAACTGACCACGTAATGTAGGAAACTTATTCAAAGGAGGGGGATGTGACACCGACACGGACTTAACGAAAATAAATAGGTCGAGGCTGCCCACGAACACAGGAGGAGAGATAAATGTCGAGCTCAGTTCGTCATACATTTCTGAATCCACCATATGGTCCAGTCCCATGTAGCTGTTGCCCCCCTGCCTCCGTCCCTGCTTGTGAAAGCTGCCTCAGCATCCTCCAATGCAAAATCAATACAACATGATTGAACAGATAAAGCTAAAAACGGGGGGGAGTTGGGGAATCACCGACCTGAAAAGCCTCAAGGGACGATAACACAGAAGTGGAGGGATATGTGAGTGAGAACGATGAATTCTGGGATCGTGTGTTTGCAGTCGCTGTGGTTGAAGAGCGCACACTGAGTGTCACCCAGAGAGTTCAGGCACTGAAGGAACAGATGAGACTGTTTAAACACACGTGACCCTGCTTGTGTTGTCAGCTGTCCCAGTTGTCGGCAGCTCCATGTGAGTGCACATGCACATGCATGTACTGTATGTAAAGTTTCATGTTACTGATGCACAGCTGCATGCACACATCAACACCGTCTAGGGGACATGCATAAATCATATCCATATTCCCCTCAGATATTTGTGGATGTGTGAAGGCTTTAGGAAAAAGTGACACATGCTGACGTCATTAATGTGGTCGTATGAGCTCACATAGCGACAGCCAACGCAGGACTATTGACAGACGGGACCGACCACATCAGTGCAAATGCTATTTTAAAACCTGTTGTCCACAAGTAGGGCAGTTTATTGATGGCGCATCAAAAAATCATGATGTAATCAATCTAGTTTTTAGAGCCCCTGTGAAGCCCAGTGCTCGTCTGGTAGCAGGAAACAAGTCTTAAAGCATGATATCCTGTTTTTGTGTGCAAGCAGCGCAGAATGCACACTCATATGTTTTCCCATCAGTTTCAGGAGAGTCTAAACATGACGTATTGTCAAGACAAGCGAACAGAAAACACGCTGGCAAGCTGGGAACATGCTAGCACTCGTCGTCCACCAATATTGGGCTGCTTCGTATTTTCTACACTGCTGGGTTGTGCACTCTCCCTGGTTCTCATCGTTGAATAACATTTAATTCACTCAGCAATTACCAAAGATGGGAAAATAAATTTGTTTCCTTGGTTGCTCATGCAAAATGGATGTATTATGGTTAGCTAAAAACATTCCTGGTAAATGAAAGAGAGCGCTGCATTAACCTTCGCCCTTGTTTGATGGACAGTTGCAGAGTCCCCGACGTCGCTTAAAGGTCATCGCAGTCAAATTTGTCTGGATTTACTTACTACGAGAAAAATACCTGGAACTTCAGCAGTGTCAATGCAGCCACGGCTGCTTCACAAGGGACGCAAACTGTCGAGCAAAGAAGCCCAATGCTCCGTTCAACATGGGGACATCGTCCCTCTTGTGGGCCTCAAAACATTAATAACTCCCCAACACAACTCTGTCCCCATTCAACAATCCTACTGCGTCTTTCCTCATTTAAATCTCAACTTGACGACCGACTTCCATTTAAATGGGTTTATGACCTCTCGATTGTTTTACCATTAATGAACTCCCAAACAAAGCAGCAATGCTTTCGCCTTATAGGCTTATAATGTCTGTTTTTTTCCCTCTATCAGAATGATGATGATTATTCTCCGGTTTGTGTTTTGCCAGGCTGTTACGACATGCGAATTTGTTCTAAACAAACTTAAAACCACTTCTACACACACACACACACAACCGGATGAAGATCTCACCACTGACATCTTTTTCCGTTCTTCCTTGTGGACTCTCTCCCCTTCCCCTCCCCCCATCATTAGTCTTCTCTCTGCTGCCGTCTTTGGCCTCTTTATTCCAACTTTCCTTCCTGTGTCTCAACCATTTATTAAGACCACACTAATTTGTATTTGCTGGTTCTGGTGGACAGTGATGAGGCACTGCGCTCCTCTTCGCGGCGCACACATTCCCTCCATTGCTCTGCTGAGTTCTACTGTAAATCCTATCAATCTGCTCCCCGTCTGTCCGTTTATCTTCCTCTGACTTCCTTTAGCATTTCCTTTTCACTCCCGTCTGCTTTTCATCCTCATGATCCCTCCAGATGTTTCTCCCCCGTCCACACTCTGTCCTTCGTCGGTCTGCACCTGCTCTATTGCCCACCTCAAACACTCCCCTCTAGTCTGCTGGCGCACAAACAGCCGTGAGGTCATGAACGTCTTAGATCTCCTCTGTGCTTCATGGATCACTGCATGTAAACCTGGCTTGGAGAGCAGCTGCTGCCCAATGTGCTCATTTGAGACAATCAATGAAAATAATACTGAAGGACTACAATACTTCCAAGAGATTACACAGGCACACACACACACACACACACAACTACAAAGGCGCACACACAAGCTCCAGTCCTGCTAATTGTTGGCTATTAGTCTGCAAGTCTGGGATTACATGTCTTATTAAATACAGAATTTAAAATGAGCTTCGTTAAATAAGAAAGTGCTCTCCTTTTAATGAAGCTAATTTATATGGAAATTACACATAATACTGACGATTCAGTGAGAGATTTATCCTCATTGGATGAAGGGGCGGAATTAAAGAAATAAAAGTGGGATAGTGATTTTTTTGCCTCACCGGAGGAGGTCCTTGCTGTCGGACTCTTTCTGCAAGTTTGCTTTCGGAGCACAAACCGGAGGAGATCTCGGTCATGTATGTTTGGGTTTTGGATACAGCCACCAGTGTGTGTGTGTGTGTGTGTGTGATGGAGAGCGCATGTGTGAACTCCTGTCCTTGTGCTGACCCTGCAGAGCTCCAGCCTGCCTCTCTTGCTCCCACTGATCCATCATGTTGTCTGATTGCCGGGAGAAAACCCATTACTCTGAAACAACACATTAGCCGTGAGCTGCAGGTGTCTCTTTTCTGTGGCGCGCTCATTGCTCACCATCCTTGAATACAGATGTCATGTTTACAGTGTCATCGCAGTTAAAGTGGGGCTGAGGGTCTCTAAATGCATAACCCAGCGATTGATTATTTGTTTCGTTCGTTGCGTGCACACTCGGTTTTGATAAGACAATATTTCATTTTTCCGTAGAAATGATTTATTAATGCAGGTCCGTATGTGGCCTAGGCCCCGCAGACTGTTCTATCCCTCAGGATAAAAGCTCATTAATGCCCTCTGGTGGTTTTTAAACAAGAAGTAAGCTTGGGCTAATAATCTCCCACGTCTCCTGACACCATTCCTACTGGGTAGCTTAAATGAAAAATGCTTAGAATTGAGTAGAAGTGAAATTGGTGGACAAACCTAATTTGTGCGAGATGACAGTGGGGAGCCTCAAAAACCAATATGCTGTGAGTACCCATTTTCCTTGGTAGCACATCTCAGAAGTGGATAATTATCCTCAGCACTCACATTCACTGTGCATATTGAAATTGCAGTGTTTTTGTTTATGGAGTCTCCATTGAGACACCAATCAACCTGCAGGCAGTAAGTACAGAACACATTCTGCAAGATTGTGTGATGAACAAAAGCTTTATTCAAACATGAAATAAAAAAATAGTGACAAAAGGTGATCAGAACTCACAGGAACTTGCATAAATATATATATATATATACCATCAGAGTATTTCAGAGACAACATATTAGTAAAGTAAAAATAATCAAAGCGTCAATTGACAAGCAGCAAAAAATCAGTGAAATCAAAAGGCTGTGCAGAGTGAAGGAATAAGAGCACATGTCACATGGCTTTCTGCTATGCAGATCTTTTTTTTTTTTTAAAGTGATCTCAAAGGTCAAATGAATTAACGAGCGTTGCCACTTGGGGCTGCTCATACTGTTAAATTGCATTTTCCTTTTTCCAACAGTTACAAAAGGCCGACATTTTTATTCAAGCAACTCCGATTTGTAACTGTGAATCGCAGTGTGCAGGGGAACTTCAGTGGGGGGGGTTCATGTTTCGAGCTTCATCGCGTGCCGATACGAGCAAGATGAAAACACTCCACTGACTGTTTGCTCCTCTGATCATGTGTGCTGGACGTCTTATGACATGTAGTTGCAGTGTTGACTGAGTCAACTGTTGCTCAAAGAAGGCCGTGAACTAAAACAAACCACTGAGCTAATTATTTTTGTTGCACTCATACCACGATGTATACCCACGCCAACAGTTCAGCAAGCTTCATTCTTATATATATAAAAAAAACAAAAAACAATAGATATCAATTTGGATGCAAAACAAATATTCACACGTGTTTACTGAACAACAGTGGATCAACAGTTTCCCCCTCTATAAAAATAGCTTAAAAATCTGACACATATTTTAATACAGTGTAGGGTTAAGTTAGTTTTTTTCTTCTTCTTCTTTTATATCTGAGACAGTTTAATAACAGGCTGGTACATAAAGTCCTCTGCTCCTCCTTCCCTCCTGTGACAATGCCATACACAAGGAGCACTAAAGGGAGAATGGCATCTTCATCTCCTCCCTGCTCTTGACGAAGACTCCGACTGTCTGTAGACAGGTAGCGCAGTCTCTTCTTCACACAACGTCACATGTACAGTGGTTGAGTAGAAGAGCAGGACGTGGTTCCGTGAGAGGATAGAAAACGTCCGACAGTAGAATACGTGTGCTCCGTCGCAGAGTCAAGATCATTGAAAAGGTGAAGCAAGGAGGACAAAACCACATCTGGCAAACAGAATCTCTCTCACATCGGACAGAGCGTCCGAGTGGTACAGATACTGAGCACAGAAGCAACCAATAACCTTTAGAGCTCACACCCATCCATCCACAGCTTGGTGGGTTGGGAACTGAGACGGTCTGTGGACAAGATGTGATTGTGAAACACAACCAACAGGGCAGGAGTCAATGAACAGATTGTCACATTTCATGCTCTGCGCACAGGCAATAGTTTCCTTTTTTTTTTTTTAAACTAGACAAGCAATAAACATCATCATCATCATCATTCAGGCCCAGTTAATTCACCGACATACACAGTGGGCAGAACAAAAAACACACACAAGTTAAGTGCACAGGCATACGAACGCATCCCCTCGCAAACACACCTCCCGTTGCACCGTGGGATGGAACTTATAGTGTTAAGTGGTGAACAGCTCATCACCTGATCCACCAGAATATAATAGCGAACAGAGAAGGCAAACAGAACGCAGAACACAAGCAGAACAAGTGATACAAACCACTGACGTTATAAGGACACTTGAAGAAAGATTGTATTGTTTGGATTAACTGAACGCAGTTGCTATGTACCGCTGTGTTTTGCTGGTTATAGCCTTTTTAAAAGATATACAATAATAACAATCTGTAGTTTGTGACAAAAATAAATAACTCAAACCTCTTTGCAGCAGTTGTAAAAAGGCCACTGAATGTGTGTGTGTGTGTGTGTGTGTGTGTGAGAGAGAGAAATGCAACAGCACAGGTAGGAATGGCCATTTAGCCCCTAAACCATCATGCAAAGACATTACACAGTCTCTTGCTCAAGTTTCCAATCATGCCGTTATAAAGATTTAACTGTATGCATTCAGTGCAGCATCACAGGTGTTCAGCTTCCTCTTGGTAAGTCATCCACATCTGGATGAACCCCTGTTACCAGGCTAGTGATAAATAAAATAAAGGTGCCTCAATCCTAGAACACGTTGGATTTCAAAGGCAGAGGCTGTCCGATAGAGGCAGTAAATAATCAAGAAGTTGGTCAAACGCTTCAGTTTCCTGGCTGCAGCTACGCTGAATACCTAAATAGCAAAAACATCACACAGGAGCGATTGTTTTTGGGTCTTTTTCAGACTTATTGAAGTGGTCTTGCAGTACAGGAGAGGCTTTATTTTGGGACATGAGCCAGCGGCCTGTTTGACGGGTTTGACTGAATAAGACCAAAAGTGCACATCTGTACATTAACACTTTATATGCGGTCGCCCTAAATAGTTTAGCAATCATTAACAAGATCCTTTTTGTTTAAAGTACCCAGATCAAAGATCGTAGTTTGACACACAAAAGGACACTTTGAAGAGTGAAATCTAAACCTGTTAAAGCATCAGAACCAGCGCAGCCCTGCCGACGTCCCGTCCGCCGTGAAACCAAACTGACCGTAACACCGAGCTGTTTCAAAAAGGAGTTTTGACCCCAAAAGGGACAGTTATGGAAGTTTTCTGAGTGTTGGTTTGGGAGAGCAGTAGACAAACTTTGAAGTTGTGTAAAGACAGACTCTCACGTTGTCAGAGCGAAATATTTTTCGGCTGCTCCGTCTCTACTGGGCTTTGGCTTTTCTCGCCCGTGGTGACGTTCTATCCTCGAACTTCACAATCCCGTTGGCAGCACCTCCGAGGGAAAAGAAGAAACAAAATGTTCAAAACACATGAAGCCTGTGACATATAAACTAAACACTGATGATGAGGTTCCTCCATACTCACCCTTTGTAGGCTCCCTTTTGTGAGGCTTGCTCTTCGGGCTGACCGTCTTCTTCTTCAAAGCCTGGTTCTGGCTGTGCTCCCTCCACTTCTTCAACTGAAAGTTAATAAATTTCCACATCATCCAAGCCTGTGTCAGGCAGATAGCTGCCAGGCAAGTCATCCTAAAGGGCAGGGAGAGCATGTTTTATAAAGTGATAAACTTATGAACAGGAAATAAAAACTTCAGCCGCTTAGTTGGATTTAGGTTTAATGGTTAAAGATCGCAACATCGTGTTTAATGTCATTTGCCATCTGGACTTACCTTATGGTGAGCACATTGAAGTTGCCTTCCACGAGGGAAAAGCCTTGGTTTTCTGTACGGGGCAGCCCAAAGCCAAACGTCAGAACTGAGAGTGTGAGGGTGAGGAGGCGAGCGATGACAAAAAGCAGCGCCCACAGAGTAAAACTGAAGAGAAGAATAAACAGACAAACATGTTGTTCAGGTCACAAGGTAAGACGCTGTCACCGCCCACCGAATTACAGAAAAGTGACAACTTGTTAGTGGAATAAGTGAAACCCTATGTTGTTGTCAGTTACCCCTTCTGCTTGTTCTCGTCACTGAAGTAGAAGAGGCGTGAAGCGTGGAACAGGAGCTCCACCAAGTAGTGAGGGACGAGCAGCACCAGGCCCAGTCGGTGGAGGCTGAACGGACGAGACACAGAGAGAGAGAGAGACAGAGACAGAGACAGAGACAGAGACAGAGACAGAGACAGAGACAGAGACAGAGACAGAGAGAGAGAGAGAGACAGAGAGAGAGAGAGAGAGAGAGACAGTTACTCAAATGATTATCAGTATACTTGCTGATACATTTTCTGTCTTTTGACTATGGGAGTCACGACTCCCAACATCCACGATTTGTTTTGAATTTAAATTTTAGGGTCATGATTCGATTTTCAGCAATGACGTATAGACTATTGAGTATTTGTTAAGATCAAAAGATCATTGGTTTAATGCTTCATTCAAATATAGGTCGCATAATATCAAGGGAATTACGACTGACGTGGTTTTGAAATGTACCACATGATGACAATATGGTGAATTAATGATTCATTTGGAGGTTGTTCCCAGATGACTGGTGGAATCATTGTCAGAAGAGATTATTTTATATCCCATCGGCTTGTTGCGGGCGATGAAACTCAAGCTGTAACTCAAGGTTGTAAATAACCTTCTGCCATCTAGTGGCTTTTCCTTTAAGTGCAGTTTGTGCTGTTGATTTCATAACATATGAGCGAGGGAGAAATGATGCCACAACCAAAAAAACTTGAGAGAATCAGGACGATCCTCCATCATGTCAGACTCCAACAGTGGTCACGGTGTCTCGTTAATGCAATGCACCGGTAAATGTGTTGCCTAGCAACTCTGGATTTCTTCCAGGATGTACACAAATTGGCGTTAGTGGAGAGATTGTTCCCATGCTTGTGATTTCAATGATCGAAAGTGAACAGTTTTTTTTTTACTTCATTTTCAATTTAGAATTGAAATCGTGACACTTTCAACTAACCGACAAACTGATTTAACGCTTTGACCCTGCAGTCATCCGTGGGAGAGCAGCAGAAAACATTCCTGTGAATCAGGGGATGTCACATGTTTTTATGTTTCCCATGTTTGATTTCTCTACAGTAGATCACTATCCTTAATGAAAAGATAATTAGAAAAGAGAAGAGACTTGCAATTTCAGTTCCTTATATGGTGTTAAAGTCAGCTGACTTAACTTGGGTTAACCGTCTTTATGTGATCAGGTAAGGACAATAAAGAGAAGCTGGTAACTGAGCGCCTTCGCACGCCATCACTCACAGAGAGAAAATCAATCCCTCCATAAACTCGGAGATCCTGTGCTCTAGCTTTGTGTCGAATAGGATATCCAGGTTGCTATATCACAGCCCGGAATACTAAATTTAATTTTATGCACTTTACCGAGAGATAATAAATAAAATCAGGCTCAATAAATCAGCTCTATGTGAAAGGTGTTCCTGGAACATTCTCAACATTCCTGATATCATCCTCAGAAGATGCTGTCGGAAAAAACAATATACTTCACTCACTTTAAGACGTAGGCACCGCTGATGTGAACAACATAAAGGCAAATGTAATAGAGCTGGCGGGGGATGTCCTCCTGCAGACAGAAGACAAACAGGAAGAGAGTCAAAGGTACCTGGATGACAAAACATGTTTTATGCAGGCTCAAAGCATTAAGCATCGAGGTATTTAAATAAAGTTTTTGCTATTTGATTTACTCTGAAGTATCATTTTTGGAGGATTTTCTGTAAAGTCTGCAAACTTAAAAACAAAAGACAATACTGATAAAACGCCTTTTGAAATTGGAAACACAACAAAGAGATAAAAATCAACCACTGCCCTTGGTGAATATATCATATCGTATTTGCAGATTGGCAGACGGCAGATAAAAAGTCAAATATATAATATTGTGCATTCCTATCCTTTGATGACTCTTACCTTCCGTACTTTTTGAAAGTACAGCTCAGGAAGTGCATGGAGCCAATAGGCAATTTGGCAAATGTAGAAGAACTTGACCTGAAAACTAGAGAGAGGACACGTTGTGCAAACGTTAAAAGCCTGGGTGTCATTTAAACATGGACTGAAAGATCATATTAATTTACGATGGACCACACTGCACATGGTCCAATCCTCTGTAAGCATCCCTTCAAATGCCTTGACATGCACATTGAGTCTAACTATTGAGAAGTATAGTACGTGTAGCAGTAACACAGTCTGACTTAGAATCCAAAACAGGGTAACTCTTTACTTACACCATGTGAGTGTGTGGGTAACCCTCCCATAAGAAAGTAGGATTGGTTGCAAAGTCCTCCTGTCAAAGAAGAAGAGACGATGACATCAGACAAAGCCGAACACGGACTGGTACGGTGTGTTTTGATGTGCCTCCTGACCCTCCTACCGCTGTCAGGATGCTGCAGCCCCAGATGAAGGAGAGCAGGTAGAATGCTGCCAGTTGCCCCGATTCGTTGAACTTGCTGTGTTTGGTTTTTGACAGGTGCAACCTCCTGTTCATTTTCTGAAATTAAAAAACGTCATTCAGTAAGTTGAACAGGATAGAATATCACATTCTGATCACATCCTTCATGAACATGCTTACTCACATCCCACTTGAAGGTATTTTTAGATTAATTTGGATTTAATTTAATTTATGATGAATAAGTAGGTAGGTAGAGCGGGTGAGTGCATTGATCACATGGTTAGGAGAGGTGACCACACCTACTTACCAAAGACCTAAACATACCACCAGTCAGAACCATTGGAATGAATCTTTGGTATTGAGTATCTTTGGCAAAACCAATTTCAAATGCTCAAATGTTCCCTTTGATAGAAACAAGAGCTATATTGCTACTAGTAAGCTATATTGATACGTGAGGGAAACCAATATGTGCAAGCATCATCGCTGAAGAGTTTGGATACTCACATCAAGAATATATTCTTGTATCAAGGCATGAAGGATGACGGCAATAAGCAGGTAAAAAAACACGGTGGCCATATCTTTAGGGCCGTACTGGTAAAGGTTCACTGGGTCGTTCTTCTCATCTGGAAAAAAAAAGAAACACAAAGTTAATAAACAAGACGAATGAAGTGCTGCGCTTTTATTCTGAAATATGGTAGCAGGACGACAATGCAGTCATTTGGGAGACAGAGAAATGATTACTCACCTAGAACTTGTGTGACGTTGTACTGGACTGTGATGAACATGATGGCGAACTTTGCTGTGACCTGGAAGAAACACGGATTAATTGACTGATGCAACTTACAGGAAGCGTTTGTCACTAACAACTGTCAGATTTCATACTGAACTTCCACCCCTCAAATTCTGAAATACCTCACATCTCTTCTCATCTGTCACTGCGCTCACACTGACTTCCCTACCGCTGTTTCCCATGTCGATTCTGCAAAAGCCCAATCTATTTTCCGTTTGAACGTTGCATCCTCGTACGAGACAACTGTTACTGTTGAAAAGGAGAGGGGATCAAACCCTGTGCTGTGTGGGTGTTACAACAAACAAACTCTCAGCAGGTAGACCGGAGGAACGCTTTCATGGTGCAGAAATAAGGAATCAGGAGTTCAGAGGATGCTATGAACGATAATAATAATCCGTTTGACAAATGGCTTTAAAGTGGTTTATCCTTCAGTTTAGTGTTGCTGCTTTACATCACACACCCTCTGCATTCCCATTGTATGTTGTTAATCCACAATTGCTGCAATTGACACCCGGGAAGTTAAAGTGCTGCTTCAGATGGAAGGCTTGTCACATTTCCAGAGAGTGAATGAAGGAATGCAGGGAGAAAAAGAGACAGATGGAGAAGATGTACTGCAGGATAGAATGGTGTTTAAAGAACAAGGAGAAAGAAAAGGAGGTGCAAAGGATTCAAGATTTAAAGACAAAAGTTTTAAGGAGGAAGGAAAAACATACAGAAGTAAAGCAGGAGGCAGAAGATCTGCTGCATATTTTGAAGGCAGAATCCATCATCCAAATGTAAACAGAAGGACAGCTCCACTAACAGAGAAATGAAACTGAAACCTACTCTTGATCTTTTAAAACAGCTACTAACATTGTACAACAAGTATGTGATTGCTATTAGGGTGGTGAATGGTCATTGACCTCAAAATGATGTTTTTTCATCGAAAGGTAAAACAGTAGACTGTATTTGGCTTCAACAAGTTGAAGTAAGCTTTATTTTATCACGTAAAACACGCGAGTTGAGATTTGTCGGTAGAATATACAAAGTGGTCCGTCGATCCATCCACAGAACCTCACCCTCTTTCTGCAAGTGTCACTGAACATCTTAATGGCAATTATCAAGCTGTGACTACTTTAGATTTAATTTAACACTCAGGAGTGTTGGGCTGCAGTGTTGCTGTAAGATTGTCAAATTACTGATTCCCATAAATGTGTCCTGAGAGTTAAGGGGCTTCCTGAAGGGGCTCCCAGGGGTCTCCAGCAAAAGTAACGAGTTGAGGTCTCACAATTACGCTCATTGTGTCCTTAATAGTTTGTATCACTTACACTAGAGTACAGGCATTTATAACTACATCCAGTCCTCACTTCCACATAGATTATTGTCGGTACAGAAAAAGGTTGTAGTGCCTTTACTCTGGTGGCTGGTTAGTGAGGAGAATTATGTTTCATTCAAACGAGGCTATAGTCAGCTCTTGTTGGTAAGTGAGAGGAAGGTTGACACATAACCGTTAGCAACAAGACATAATATGTCTTGTTGCTAACGGCCAGATTCATGTAATGGTTTGCTACGAGGCAATGAATTGGCCGGCATGTAAGATAACCTTTCAGCTGTGTCAGTGGGCCTCCTAACCATCTTCCCTGGCAGTCAGTGTGACACATGAGAAGTGAGGAGAAACACACACTAGCGCCCTGCCCCTGGAGTGAGGATGTCATGTTAGCTAAAGGCAGCTAGCAGCGGCTAACATCACTCGGCTTGTTTCTAAAGGCGGCTACAATCACACAGTACCTCAAACATCAGGCCGAGGAGGATGATCATGGCCAAACACGAAACCATGTCGGCGTGATTCTGGATAACAAACTCGTGGCTCAGCACCGGTGGGCTCTTGTTCTTCTTGCGGAAACCCATGGCTCATATACGCGGCGGTTCCCCCTCCTCTGGCTTCGTGCGGCAGTTGTTGCACCGTTGCTGCCGGCCTGCACCACTCAACTGCTGGATGTTTTCTCGCCTCTGGGATGGTCGCTCCTCTGCAGTCCGTAAGCACAGTGAACTGCCGCTCATGTGCTTAAAAACAGTCATGAAGATGTATTGTAACAAAACAAACACACCACAGCCCACTTTTTGTTGTCTTCAGCAGCAGCCCGGTAAAGTCAGATGACGGGCCCTCCCACTCCAAAACCCCATTCATGAACCTCCCACTGTCATTGACGTAGAAGGAGAACCCGGTCCCGTGGTGAGTTCAGGTACACCACTTAAACACCCAATTGACAGACGACATGAGTGAATATGTTGTATGTATGTATGTATTTGGGGATATGTAGTATTAGTTGTTAGGATTTATAATGTTCTGTTACTGCCTATCAACTTCCTGTTTACCAACAGTCCAAGGTGGACTGCTGCCCCTGGGGCACCCAGTAATTTCATGAATTGCCACTTTGTTAGAGAATTAACAGAGGAGGGACTAAAGTAAGTCCCAAGTGTTTACATTCACGTGGAGAACCTAGTCCCAGATAAAGACATGCAAGTTTAAAGTGTCAAGACTTCAGTGTTTAACCCTGTTGTCGAAAATCAAGTCCGAAGTGAAGACAGGAAAATCTCAAGCAAGTCAAAAGTCGGATTTTGGAGGTCTAAATAAGTCCTAATGTCTTCTGCTGCAATGTCATTTCAAAGTTGTAAAAAGCCACTGGTGGGTAAAAGAAAGAGAGAGCAATATTAAGAGCAGAGTTAATACGGTAATACGTAGTACCGTATTTATTTACAAAGAAGCTAAATCTTGTAAACTGTCACAAATGGGTTTTGCACCGCTGTTCTGCACTCATAGTTACAACCATTTTTCAATACAAAGCACATAAAAACGTGGCACTGAAAATTACCAAAACAATACAAGTAGTACTAACGATGAAGCAGCGATTTGTTTATTTCAAAAGAAATAAAATCCCTCTCCCTCCTTGTACGTTTACTCATCCCTCTCATTTCTTGAACTGTAATCATGTGAATTAATTTTGATTCTCTAAATACTTTTTAAGGTATTGTTTTTTCTCTGTGGAATTTACTCAAAAATGTATTATTGTTGTGTATTGTTTTATTTTGAAATAAAAAGTTACCGGAAGCTGCGAGCATAAACGAACCGGGCAGTGCTTCGAGGCAGGTAATCAGTCGATGGTGATTTCGTCAGTTACAATTTCAAAAGAAATCCAAAATTCGCGTGTGTTTGAAAAACTTAAATGAACACATTACGGACAAAACCACCAGTCAGGTAATTACAACGTTTAGCACAATTCCCATCATTGTTACAAATCTTTTGTAAAAATAGGCTAGCGAACCAGCCATTCTACACGGTTTTATTTAGAAACCTAAAGTTCTGTTTCATTGTGCTTGGCTTCTTAACATGACCACATATAGAACGTTTAACAGTTCTAGAACGTTAGTATCGTCAGCCTGTTAGCAGGGGCGTCATGCAAGCCAACGTTTTCGAGGGGCTCAAATGTAGCGGGTGCAGGGGGTCCTTGTACAGAGCAACGAAAAGGATGATGCAGTGTTCTGTATTTTTAAAAATGGGGTGGTAAAGTATATACAATTTTATTTAGATATATTTGTGCTCTGTTGAAATTAACATTCATCCACTCGCTTTTTTTTGTGGTGTCAGAGTTTTAAAATCAGAATTTCAGATGTGCAGAGCAGTAGCTTGGAAGTGGTGCTGGTAAAATTGTCGTGTTAAAAGGCCACATTCAGTTCGTACAATCCTCGTTATTAATTTCTCAGGAAGTATCACATGGATCATCTTGAAAAAAGGCTGGCATATAACTAATAAATCCAGACACGTGTGATGAGGTCAGTTGTGGAGTTGCAAATAACAGACAGGTGGGCTACTGGTCTGTGCTGTCCCGGTTCCCTTCTACTTACTATTATTATTATTATCAGAGGTGGGCAGTAACGGAGTAAATTTACTTGAGTACTGTACTTAAGTACATATTTAGGGATCTGTAC